>JAGDQP010025361.1:0-11386 GCA_022664845.1 Lepisma saccharinum | reverse complement strand
AAGAGCTCTTTGGTTGTCTTGCATGCAAACATCAGATTTCATAAGGAAATATGTGAGGTACGTTTTCCCGACCAGTTAATAGCGAGCGTAGTTTCTTGAGTGAACTGGTTGATCATTAAATGTATTTTAATTTTCTTGTAACTTCAGATACGTTGGGCAGTGGAACCAATTTTGGTCTCTCGTCTGTATACTTCATAGAATAAACTTTTGTCTTTTCTAGATGTGCTCTGCTTTGCCCTGTTCTACAATTTGTATTGAGTACTCATTCTTAATGACTCAGTTTAGTTACTGAAAAGTGTTTGAGGAATACAGCAAAAAGTTTATACATTTGCTCACGAAGTTAAATCAAGTGTTATATAGTTGGTTGTCTTAGATTAGATGAGACCTCAATATAAAAGAAGGTAGTGTAAAGTGACCATGGCAGACAAAGTGGCTAATAGGTGTGCTTCAATCTAATGGCACCCTTCTAAATTATTTCAATAAATCCCTTCAGGGAACATGTAGCAGTTGAAATGACTATGACGACAGTTGACGAATCGCTATCTATGATCTAAGGTAAGAATTATTTAGTGTTGAAAATATGTATATAGGGAGAAAAATTACATTTTGTAATTATAGTGATCAAACTATTTAGTGTTTAATTTTAATGTGGTACAAAAAAAACTCTGTATGCAAACCTCAAGAACTGGCATTGTTAAAATATCGTAATTTGAAATGCCTTTTGAATGGGGCATGTGTCCACTTGCGTTGTCGGGTAAAATGGCTACTCACTCCACTCTACCAAACCATACGTACAAGTACTAGTGGCATTACGATTAAATTAACAATATTATAATAAATCATTTGTTTAATATGTAGAAAATATGCAATCACAATAATCGTGGGTTTGACCTAACAATGAAATCACGATTTGTGCATAGTAAATCCCACTCTCAGTGTTTGTGGAGAGAGAGGTAATGAAAATGGGGTATGTTTAGTCTTACGCCCTGGAATTGTTCTTTCCTTAATCGCACAAAAATTTCAGTCAAAAAGGTTCCTCTTTCCCTTATGCTTTGATATTGTTGAAGGATTGTTGAAGAATCCAGGGCCATTTTACCTCCTTAGGTAGGGTAAACTTGTCATTTCGTAGAGTTACAGAAAAACAATAATATAACGAATTACAGCTTAGATATTAAAGTGGATCGCTCTGCTTTTGTCCATGCTTGGCAGTTACCAAGAAAGTACTGGGTCGGAAATCTCGCCCGGCACAAAACTAGAGATGCCCCAGTTATCTCCGGGAGAGTTGCCCCACCAGTAACATGATTTCATTCTGCGTCATATGATTCATTCTGCGCATATATATTCTATGACTGACAATGTAACATTTGATGAAGGATTTAAGAACCTTATATCCATATGTTTCGATCTCCATTTGTAAGTATTCGTATTGTTGTAGTGTAATAGTCAGAGCCGGCTTTAAGTCAACCGGCGCTCTGTTCCAAATTTTCGATGCGCTCTCATAAATGGTAATTTAATTTTCCCAACTAATAAGATACACTCGCAGCCGAAATGTTTGGCATCCCCAAAATTGTGGCGCTCTGTTCGCAGGAACAGTTGGATAATCTCTCGAGCCGGCTCTAGTAACAGTGCTTCGTACATGAATATTTTACTAAATGTAAACACTGCAGAAAAAAATATCAATCATGTCTTTTAAACGTATACAGTATGCGGCAAAACAAACAGTACTGAAATGTGTGCATGTCTGACGCGCATTCGCGTTGTGAAAACCTCTCGTGACAATTTCTATAGTGTTTAGTTGTGTTGAGAGTAGAGTAGAGTGTAGTTGACTTGTCGATTATTGTTCCCAGAACGGAAGACAAGGTGTTTATAATGGAGCATTATTTCCGGTCATACGGAATGGAGCGTCAGAATGGCATTCCTGTACCATTTCCACTCCCCGGATCTCACGGCCCCCAATGCCTACGTATGAGGAATGCTGACAAAATCCGTTTTCCGATCTAATGACCCGCCTAGAAGTGTTCCCGAATTACAGGAGATTTCATTTTGTTGCAGCAGCCTGTGTTCATCAACATGTTCAATCATCTGCAGGATCGTTCTGAACTCTGCGTGAGACGTGAAGGTGGACATTTTGAACACTTGCTCTACCGATGCACTTAGATATGTGTTACCGTAGTCACCTCGCATCTTCTATTGACAAATCTTGATTTTGTAGCATGGTTGTAATTTCAGTATTGTTTGTTTTGGCGCATACTGTATATAGTACCTGAAAAATACCGACCCAACCTTCCAGGTGGTAACCTCGCGGATTTCGGAATGGCAATGGTAGGGTACACGAGTTGGAACCACACATCCGAGCATCCTGACTGAAGTTTTCACGGTTTTATGGCAGTCACGCCAGGTGAATACCTGGATGGTACCTTCAAACTAGGTCCTGACCTATTTCCTTCCTATTTCCTCTCCCTTTCCATATCCCAGTTTGTGAAAAAAGCTACTCAAATGTCATGGAAGTAACAATAAAAAATGGGTCAAGTGCAACATTTGTGTTGATGTGTCTTACAACATATTAATCAACACTGCATTAAACAATGGTAATAAAGTCGTTTACGTCCATACTGTTAATATAAAAAGGTAAAACTATCCCCTGTGGAATGCACACACGCCGTGAACGACACAATGGAGATGTAGAGGTAGCGTTCCACATATTCTCGACCTACGGCACGAACTGAGGTGGGGTAGTCAGCCCCACGCTCGACCATCCTTACCTCCCAAGGTGCCCAGGAATACCAAGGGAACTCTGGTACTCAACTTGATACTAAGCTTAGGGAGCACTGCGAGATAATTCTCCAGTGTCCTAGTCGGGATTTAAACCCGAACCACCCAAATTAAGACTTCCATTGATTTTTTTCTTACAAATCGTTTTCTCCAACAAAACCTGTTTCCATGTGAAGTCGGTAGATCAAAGTGTTTCATGTTGTACTTTAACTTTTGCAACAATGTTGCATTGGTTAAAGCCCGTGTTTTATTTTTGTACTCTTAAATTTGTTTCTATACGGTATATTCTGTCATGCCCCAGTTTTCATTAGGTTAATTAACAGTCATTTGCATACATATATGTTAATAAGTGTTCAAATTTCTTATATGTATGTATAAAATATGGTTGATTTGTATACCCCCCTTCTTGCTTTCTCTGTTCTCTTCTTAAGGTCGAAATATTCTATTTTTCTGCCTATTCTTTCTCTACCCTGATATTCATATGAATATTATATGTGCGATTTCGATTTTTGATATGTAAATCAAGATGGTGAATTAATTGATTATGAGTACTAGATTGTTGTTATGGTATGTATTGAATTAATTGCTTAGATGTGTGACCAAATAATGATGCGTGTGTATGATAATTGAGATTTACTGACAAAGTGATTTTATTTTCGTATTCTGGATTCTTGCGTATGTTAAGTAACTTCATAGCTTAAAAGAGTTCCTTGAGAGAATTTCGTCGCCAGAAAAACGGGGAAGAATTATGGAATTTTCGTTGGCTAACGGTAAACTGCAGTATGTTCTTTGCTGCTTTTCTCTTTTCGCAGCTGTTGGCCGCAGAGCAAACTGCCAGAATGGAAGTCACCGGAAGGAAGGTAGTAATTTTGATATTCACTCCCCATGGGCCGGTTTCTTTATGGGCCGATTTTATATTGAGCATTTTTCCCCCCGGGATCAAGAGAAGTTATCTATGATTCGAAGCAATAACATCTCCGAGAAGTCCCTCTCTACCATGGCACGTTCTCTAGTATCATCCTTTACAAAAACTGAACTTAGCCTAAATTTCGAGAAATTTTAAGTTAGAATTATTTTGAGTGTACTGTATTTGAAATCTTACATGTGAGGGCAAGAAGCCAACGAAGTTGCAGCCAAGCCTGAGTACAGACCTAGCTACATTAAATTGTACGGTCTTCGCAATTAGCAACACTTTATCCGTTTTCCGAATTTGATTGTTTTGGGACTTCAGTAGTGTATTTTTTCTACGTATTCGCTTCAGAGGCCAGTTGCACACTAAGATGAGCAGGATGGGATTCATTCCTCATTGTGCTAATGCTTGCCATTAAGCTTATCTCTTCCTAGTATTTTCGAATACAGGGGTAAAGTACTGTGCACAATAAGTTGCCATAGTGGGCGACGTTCAGGAATAATGTCCAAAATTCGTTTGAAGCAGAGTGTGCAACAATCTTGTTCGTTAATATTGAGAATTACATGAGTCGATTATCTGAATTTTCCCGAAGGTTACGTTCACTACTCGAATCCGTTGCGTCGAGGGCGTAGGTTCGTTAACCGCTCGACAAGAGTTTTGCTTGAGAATTAAGTTGTAATATTCGAGCCCAATTTTGTTGTAATCATCTATGTTGCTAGAACGTAGACCATTTGTTTCACGAATATCGTCCATTTTGCCTCAACGCCTCATATTTCGTCGCGTCAACTACGGCAGAGCCAGTTCGTCGCATCAAATTGTATATAAGAATTCCGTCGTTTAATATATTAGTATTTTTTCTTTATATATTTTAAATCTGTGTTATATATTTTAAGTCGCATTTATTGCCTCCTGCCTATTACTTTGTTCCGTAGATATTGTATAAAACTAAAGATTCAATTGCCCTTGACAGACCGTGAGTGAAAGCCGCTCTATTTCATCGAAATCGCTATCAGATTGTAAGTTATCCATGGCAAGATTAATAATAAATGTTCTATCAACGAACTAATAATACGAATATATACAAGAAGAAAGAAAAAACATAATCAAAATATCAATTATATATATAAAAAAGTAATCAAATCGAAAACAAGAAGAGTAAGAAGAAATAAACAAAACATTTATTATGTATCAATTCTTAAGGGTGTTTTTCATTTACTGCTGAAATTACAATCTTATATATTTTCACATTGCTTTGGGAAGTTATTGAATACGAAATTAATAGTTTGCACGTAAAGATTAAAAAGCAAACGCAATACTCAGGACCTACATTGTCGTAAAAAAATGTTCGTTATTTATTAGTGTTTCATTCATTACCTTTGAATTATTTTTAATTTGAACTAGGTTAGTGTGAGAAATAAATTGAGCGAAAGGATATCATATTTAGTTTAAAACATGTTTCCTATTTCGACGATGAGCCAGAATAATTGTCAGGGATTTTTTCCTTGCATTTTAGCTATATATAATAATGTTGTTAAGCAAATGCAACCTATCAACTAACGTGTATTAATGTTAATTCCATGCAGGGGAGTCGTCTCCCTCAATTGGTGAAGCATTTCCTCTGACTATGCGACAGAAAAGTCCAATTCACAGTACCTTCGGCTTTCGCAATTTACATTGGGTAAAGCTAATTATTATGAATTATATTATCTTTCAGATTATTTTATAATAAACACTAATTTGAGTGGTGTATGGTTAATTTGATTCACATGAGTTATCAATGTACCGTGATCTTTTATTGTTAAGTGGAACATCTCTCCTAAACTTACCTTATATGTTACCAAATGTTAGAACATTTCCATCCCTTATAATTACATATTTCAGTTGATGGCAATTTGTGAAACAATAATTGAATCCGACTTTCATTGACGTAGGTCACTATAATAAATATCTCAAGAAATTAGAACGGAAATAAAGATAACTTACAACACAGTCAAAAAGTGTCTTTTATGTTCCTTTTTAAGAAAAGCCAATTCATTCTTGGTAAATGAATAAATTAGTTGCTTCTTTTCCGAATCCTGTCAAAAAATATGGTTTTTATAAAGGATTAATTCTTTCACAGGTTTATTGAAAGCGATTTTCTTAATGATTTTTAGTAATTTTCTGTATCGCACCCTACATTTTCTATACATGTATGATATATTGACATCTTTATCGTAACCCTTACAAAACTTAAAACTATACGCGTATACGCGTATTTCTGGTCTTATCCTTTTACTACAACCGCTGAGCCCTCACCATGCTTATACAACTAATTCAAATTTTATATGAGCAATCAAGTGTAAGGTATAACTAAAAGTTTTTTGTAAGTTAGATACTAAAAACTAATATATATATATATATATATATATAATTTAGTACATAGCGAAATGAATATCACTTCTTCTACAGACGATTAAATAGGTTCTCAAAAACGATAAGCCTTCATGTTTAATGTCATAAATAATTGATTATACGTACCTCATCTGTTACCGCTTGCGCTGCAAAGCAATGTGATACGGTGAGACACAAAAACATTAGGGACGCTACCATAAACCATAAGGAGAGAGCAATTGAACCTTGAAAAGCAGCATCAACACTTGCAAATAAGAACATCACGAATGAAATCAAAACTATCAACTCCTGACCCAGAAAATACATCGAGAAAGAGTTGCTTATTTCATCTATAAGGAGATACGTATTATGATACAAGACGCGGATTACGAATAACATTTTAGCAGTTTTATGTGAAATTTCACTTAAAACAATTTTAAGTTCTTTTCTGAGATGACCCAATGTTCTTTGACAAATGACACACGATAGTGTAAATGATACATAAACAAACATTGTAATGGATAAGATATAAACGCCTGGAAAATAAGCCCAGAAAGGAAACTGCACGACGCTCGTTAACCAATGACTAATGGAAAATATAAATAACCATCCACAGGCTAAAGCAAGTTGTAAATGAGTTACTCTCCTCATGTTTAGATTAAGTACGTTGCCTTTGTACATGAAAAACTCAGACTGAATTTTATGCCATTTCCGATAAAAGCTTCTCATAGACAATGTACCAAACCAGCAAGATGGTAAAGCAACAGAAATGCTAGAGAAATATATTGTGTATTGTGTGAGGATAATATACTTTTGAAGGCCCTCTACAGTTAAATTCTTCGAGAAGACTCCAATTATGATAAGGCTTGAGACAACCAATGCAAGTATATACACGAGCACAGCATATAGTATCAGTAAAATGGATAATCTGAATTTGTTATTTTTCTCACTGTGATTTTCATAAAGAAAACACCCTAATATTTTACCTAAGAATATAACTGGTTTAACATCTTCGAAGATGAAAAGTTGCCTTTTTGAGTCTTTATCACTAGAAGACATCGCGCATATACAGTTAAAACTACCAGTAGCTTTGTCTTTAATTCAAAATGAGTTTGTTACGCATTTATACTTTTATACACACTAATGATGCGCTTCAGATACATAACTGAAGAACGATTTCTACAAATATATTAGAGATTGTTTCTTACGGGAACGTTAACGTTTTAATATATTACGTAAAGCAAGTTCAATTAACCGCACCCATAGTTGTAGAAGTTAACAGGTTGAATCAGGTATTAAAGAGACTTCTATTTATGCTAAATGCTGCAAAGTTTAAAATTAAATCATTTAATAAATTAGGCATTCAACATGTTACCAACACCTACTACAGAATAATGAAAACAATTTATTAAATAAACAGAAATCATTTGTCAACTTGTGACTAGCCATTGACCTATATCTAGAAGCAATACTGGACTGATCGATACCATTAAAAATCTAATTAATATTTACAGTTAGGGCGTAAACCTCGATGGTTTCTAGCTAGTGTTTTTCCCTCGTAATGTTAATTACATTGTGAGAGGCGCAGATGTGTAAATGACATTGAAAACAGAACTCGAGTTATTCTTTTTTTTTTATAACCGGAAATACATATTACAAGAACATCCATATTTTGTGAAAGACATCATAAGAATCTAATCTGCAACACTATTTACATGGATGAACTTAAGTTCGTACCACGAGACTATATAGGCCTGTTTTCATAGACGCCTTTTGAGCAAATGCTTGAGTAAATTGGCTCGACTTAAGTTAAAATTCGTTTCATAGTGGTTACCTTCGAGCCCAACCTTCGAGGAATAACTTGGCCAAGACAAGTAGCGTTTTCCCCGACTTCCTTGGTTAATGATTTCAGTTTCGTAGACATATCTCAAGACACTGCTTGTGCGTGCTTGTTTCATAAAGGATTCCAAGACTTGGCTGAGTAAAGTAAAGCAGTATTTTTTTACGACTTGGCCAAGGAAGGTCGATGCCAGTCTTGAGTTGCTATCAAATATAACAGGAAAATGGATGGTTGGGCATTAAACCGATATCGTTGGATGGAATTGTATGAGGAAAATGATATTTATCGCCTACCAAAGCGTTACGTTAGGAATTTTCTGGACCCGTTTGATTAGTGGAATGAAAGAGAATTCAGAAGGAGGTACCGGTTCACAAAAGAAGTGTCACGCACGTTATATTACTAACGTCTTAAATTAGCTCCCTCGATATCCGTGAATTGTGTTTCGAAATATGTGGAATCCAGAACACGCAATGAGGACATTAGTATTCCTTGGCATGGTACCATTCGTATGTGTTGATCAAATCAAGTTTTTTATTTTTCATTATGAAAATATGGCATATGGCTGATCTAAAGTGATATGTATCCTAATTCTAGACTAAATTTTACGAGATGCATTTACGGGTGTAGGAAAGCATTACAGGGCTATGCTATGTACACGGGGGCATATTGATTTTCCATACTATAGCAACAATTGGCTACCATAAACTGCATCATATCCCATAGTGTAGATTGACTAACTTGTAGACATCTTGTTTGGATCTCAACCACCATCAGCTCAGGTCGAAAATGTTTCTTAATATAAAAAGGTGGATAAACTTCAATTCATAGGTTGCAGTTTCCGCTACCAATTCATCCATATGTACGCTCTATACCTTTTATTCCCTTGCAAATAAATATCACCTGCACCTTTATAAGCGTCAACAGGTGTTATGAAGAGCTATTTCACTATAGTTTGGTAAAATACAATAGAGTTGAGTAACGCATAGCCCTAATAAGCATGGTGGTGCAGAGGAATACTTATGGCGACACTTTGTGTTATGAATAGCACATATCAGAATTTACCACAAAAATACGGATCTCGAGCCAGTGGAGAAGGTTAAAGTCAGTTTGGATATCTTTATTAAACGCGATGTACATGGCACTTAAAACGCACTGCATTTGTTTACCTCAAAGAGCAAGAAGCTAAATAGTCTCTAGGACCTTTCGTTCTTTCACTCTTAGGGCTGTCTTACATGTAAACTTGGTTGCTTTGCGTGCGATTTGGGTGAGTAGCCAATTGAAACGCATGTTTTATTGTAAGGTAAGTGTGACACCTGTTTCAATTGGCTATTCACCCAAATCTCACGCAAAACAGGCAACGCAAACTTGTGTGTTTGGCAACCATTAGACGTCTATTTAGTATGCGTCGGGCGTTCCATTTGGAACCATAAATGGAGTAGTCATAGGTGATGTCTGTTAAAAGTGATGCGCATTGCGTATAACGCGACACGTCTAAGCTGCCTTTTTCTTACCAGTCTGCGTTCACCATCGCTCACTCGACATACTGTCCGTGATTTTTGTAGCAAAATATCAATGGCGGTATGGAAATAGACGTATCACTATGACGTAGCATTACCATGACTCCGATTTTTTCATGAACCTGTGATTTATTTTGTTCGCGCGTATGTCTCAATGGTTACCGGTATATGGAAATGACGTAACACTATAATTCCGATTCATGAACCTGTGACTTACATCGTTCGGAGAAATCACGCTCAACGTAAGTTAAAGTAATGCCATATTTGCATTACAACACTTACAAATGTCCAAAATGTTAAATTCCTCCCGTTAATTTTACACTTCTTGCGGGCAATAAAGTAAAGTGGATGTTAGCTAAAAGGTGTAACTTTGGAAATTTCACAGATGACGCCAACATTGATCAAATAATATTAGGTGTTTAAAGGAATTCTATGAGGAAACGATAATTAGGTACTGATGATCTTACATTGGAGAAAACAGTTAGTATATCTTTACAACAGGATTAAATTACAATCTGAAAATAACTACCTACTGGGCATTCAATTCTTAAATCAGAATTATATTCCGTGGTTATTTCTTCCCACACCCCTTTTCTTTTCTTAGCTGACATCGCATCGCTCTTCCTAGAGACAATATATTTTCAATTTCTTTTAACTAAGAAATTACCGACTGTTTTTCATGTGTACTGTACGGTTTCCGCGATATAGCTGCCAGAGAATGATGTTTTGTGTAAATGTAAACAGTCAAGAAAACGCGGCTTGCTAACACGCTGCACAAACTTCGCTTGCTTCCATTGCCAACCTATTTCTTTATTTTAGTCCTTGATGACCGACTATTGTTTATAGTTTTTGAAGCTTTTCCGACAAAATTATTTAAAATGCAATTATTCCTACAATTTATTTCAGATGAGAAACATTTTGGCTTAATAATATATAATTCTGGTAAACAAATAAATTAATTTAATATATAATCGCGTGTGAATATGGTGCAGTTGGCAGCGCTGGTAAAAGTCATTAACTTTCTGTGACTTCAAGCAATTTCCTTCACCAAGAAGCACTGACGTTGCTTCGCGAAGATAATGCTTGGCAAAGTAAATTCGAAGTAACAACTATGAAACAGTGTCACACTTGAGACGATTAGCACTGACTTGGCGAAGTAGTTCACAAGCACCAGCTTGAGTACCTAACTATGAAAACAGGCCATAGTGTCATTAAAAATTTGGAACGCTTTTTCACGTGTTATGGCGGACTGTATCTCGTTGCTTTCTCTCATATGCTCCCTTCCTAAGCCAGTGGCGGCGTAAGGAAAAGGCTAGTGGTACCCACGCCCCGGCCCCCATCTGTCGAGGGGCGCCTTCTGGTCGCCGACAAAAGTGAATAATCGCTTGTTAAAATTAATCAATGGAACACATCTTTGGTGGTCGGTAACGCAATACCTATACCGTCTCAGGACTCTTACTTGTGTGTTTGACAGTAATAGCTGATAAGAATGACTCTCCAAAATCTGAATAATCATTCTCATGTGTAGGTTACGGCGAGTACGCGAGAAGATACCTATCTTTGGAAGTAAGCCCTGTAGATACCCCAGTTTTCCCAAGGGGCTCTAAATAACGGATAATAAGATATTCCAACCAACCGTTGAAGTGTGCAATTACCATTGTGTTCCCGAATATGCCTCCTTATAGTTCACTTACCCTGGGCACCAGATTACCTTACGCCGCACTGTCCTAAGTTTCATTATTTACATTTTGACTTTGTATAGATAGATAGATAGAGAGAGACAGAGATAAATCAATTCATTAATTCATTTTATTGATCTCTGAGGATTTCACTCAATTGCAATGCGCTAGAGGATAAAACTAACTCGAGCTCGAGAAACTAAATTCTTACATCACATGTTTCAAAGGGAAATAAAAATTATACTTTGTCTACAAGAAAAAGACTCTTAACTACTAACATAACTTAAAAATGAAATTG
>JAGDQP010025360.1:0-26994 GCA_022664845.1 Lepisma saccharinum | reverse complement strand
TGAGATAAATGTAATGCAAACAAGGTGAAGAGCAGCTGATGGTAACAAATGGTGCAAAGGGAACAGCTCTCGGAACAATGTGAGGGTAACAAAAGGTGACACGATTGTCAGTGAATGGTAAGAAAAGCTGCAATGAAGAGAACTTTATTAATATTTGTGGTTACAGTGGACAATTTACGTAGCATGCTCCATATGTCCACCAGAAAAATCGACTACATGTTGCATCCGCACAATGGCGTGCGCAACAGGAATTGTTGCTAATGTCGCCTTATGCTGTTCTTGAGATCATCCAGCGACTGGACATTTCGCTGGCAGACCCGCGCTTTCAGATATCCCCACAGCCAGAAGTCACACGGATTTAAATCGGGGGATCTTGCTGGCCATGCTTCTGCAAAACCTCGGCAGATGATGCGATTCGCAGTGAAGGTTTCACGAATTAGATCTTTCACGTGGCGACCAATGTACAGCGTTGCCTCGTCTTGCATGAACAAAGTGGTCTCCAAACTGTTTCGGTCCCGTCACGCAAAAATTACATGTAGCAACTAAAGGTCCCTATAACGTGCCGATGTCACGGTACAGATGACAAATCCTTTGGATGTCATCTTCTCAAAGAAAAACGGGTCAATAATGAACGTTCCTGTGAATCCACATCACACAGTCACGTACGCAGTGTAATGGCTGTTCCTGCACAACATGCAGATTATCCGAGCCCCATAGCCGACAGTTGTGAGTGTTCACTGCACCCTCTAGCGTAAAATGCGATTCATCAGTACACAGGATATCCCACGGCCACATGTCATCCACTTCCATCCGTGCCAAAAACCGAAGGGTAAACACAAGGTGTTGCTGCGGATCTTGGGGTTTCAGTTGCTGTACAGTGTGAATCTTGTAAGAATACCAGTGTAAAATGGCCCTAAGAACTTTCCTCACTGTTGACCATGGGATTGCCAATTCCCGTGACACTGCCCGAGCACTGGTAGCGGATTATGGAGCACACGCTGCGCGGTCCACAACAGCCACAGCAACCTCTTCAACACCCTCCGCTGGAATGGGTCGTTGTCCTCTTCCTGGATCCACACTCAGATCACCCGTTCTCTCGAATTAGTACCATTTTCTTTAAGCCATTTCTTGATATCTGTCCTCTTCTAATTCCTTTCAGACGCCGATATTCCCTCAATGCAGAACTGTAATTGCTCCCGTTCTGATAGACCAATTTGACTAACAGTGCACGGTCTCTCCTATCAATAGTCATACTGCTCCTCACGCGATAGTGTGTATGAAGTGTGAGCTCGCGTGTGTTGCGGCCTGTACAGCGCCACATTTTCCCCTGGTGGCGGAAATTGGAACTGATATTTTCCAGCGTAACTCGCTTCTGCATGGTCTC
The DNA here is from genome assembly GCA_022664845.1 of Lepisma saccharinum. Classification (NCBI taxonomy): domain Eukaryota; kingdom Metazoa; phylum Arthropoda; class Insecta; order Zygentoma; family Lepismatidae; genus Lepisma; species Lepisma saccharinum. The sequence continues at coordinate 25,610 of JAGDQP010025360.1, read as the reverse complement.
ATTAGCATATTTACCGAACTTCAATGTAGTAGGTTGATTACAGCCCGCGCTGGACCGCCGTGAATAGCGGCACTTTAATTGTAACCATCCGGTATAATTATATATATTTCTAGATCTGAGTGTTCATTTGAAATAGTGTTACTTGTTAGATGTCCGAAAAGGGTGAAGGAACTGAGAAGGAAATTCTAATGTAATTGAAGGGATTGGTGCGAAAAGGGAATTTCTTCAGTTTTTCAAACTTTTCAGGAGATAGAAAAAACGTAATTAAAAGTTCATTATGTAGTATGCCATGCCGTTGTTTTTTGTGGGAGTTCGTCATACTAAAGAACACATTTGAACCGTGAAACATGTAGAAAAGAACGACAGGTGTTTGTGGGAAACAATATTTTTGGATGAAGAAATCCTTTTGCTTAAACTTGATTGAAAAAAGAAAATACCTACAGTTTACAAAAAGTTTTTCGTTAATGTTTGTTTCAAATTGTACAAAACTACGAAAGGATTATTCGCCTTCTAAGTATTCACTGCTAGTCTCATTTGTGGTAACGTCGTTTTCTTGCACAAGAGGCATATAAAAGGGTCCGAAGTTACGTGGGACGTAGTCAAGAGCCAACTTTTGAAAATCTTTCAGCTTTGCTGCCACGATTGGCAGTTTAGCACTGTACAAATGAGAGTTGTCATGATTTGGCATTGAAATTAGATGCAAACAAGTCATCATAACAACATTAACTGACATTTTACATCTCAGCTGGCCACTTGTGTACTCAAAAATTCTACCTTTGTTATCGCCAAATACAACCTTTTAAAACACAGTATTTCCGAAATATGAAGGAAACTTGGAAAACGTTTCCTGGGAAACTGAAACATCAAGGCATTATTTTGAGCGCAAGTTCACTAATGTATTCATCAGGAACGTAAATGTAATCATATGTATGTTTTCTTCCTTTCTATGCGTCCAAAGGAGCAATCACATGACATGGAAGAATGACCAGGCTTAGGAAATTTGTTAATTCTTTTTTAAAGTAGTTCAGAGAAGTTAATGTATATATTGTATTTTATTTAATTTACGTGTTTTGCTACGTAATTTAGGGGGAAAAAAGCTAAGACAAGTTTGTCGATCAGTTACTTAACTTTGTTATGATAGCGAGTTCTTCTGAGATCGTTAAGACTCATAATATTAATTAACAAAGCACAAGAAACAAATCCATGACTCCCCCCACCCCACGTGTTTATTCCTTATCCTGTGATCGTGTTCAAACAGGTAGTTGGGAATAACATTGTTGCTACAGGATAATTTCCTTTTATGTAAAAATTGGATTTCTCCTGAGAAATTCCTTTATTACTCACCAGTAATAGCAGGTGGATTTCTGCATAACGTGTCATACACAGACTTTGGATGAGGTGAGGATTCCCCTTCTTGTACCAATGCAAATAGTATTATTATTATTATTATTATTATTAGTGCATATTCCCTTCGAAAAGTGAAAATTGGCAAAAAGTTAACAAATCCTCTTTTTGCACCAAACCTTTCAATTGTTCTAGGTAAACTTCGGAAACTTAAATTTGTAGGAGCCAATTCTAGAAAGTTTTGACTTCGACTCGTCACTATTATAAGAGTGAAATGCTTGTTAAAATCTACATGTCCCAGGCGGGATTCGAACCCTTGATTTAGAAGACACTGGCCTAATGTCTCAGACCACACGACCCACTTGGCGCCCACTCCTGCATACCATCACCACAAAAGCCAAGAAGAGATCAAATCTAATCAAAAGACTGGTTGGCACAACATAAATGCAGAGCTGAGACAGGGCCCCTTTTAGTAATCCGGTCCAAAGCTTGACCGGAAAGACCCGACTGACCCGCTCTTAACCGGTTTGACTTTCGTGCTTTGGTGGTAACACCACCAGTCTCGGACACTCGTGAAAGAAACACTATTGAAACATACCGGTGTATAATGAGGAAAGAATTAAAAGCTCTGATTTGCCCTCCAGATCACTAGGTCGAAATCGGGTCACCGAGTCAGGTCGTTACCCAAGTATAGACCCAGTGACCCGATCCAAATCTTGACCTGAATGACCTGATTGAGTTGGTGGCCCGTTTCAGGTCCACAAGGGGCTGGCTCAGGTTTTCCTCACTCAGACCAGTTTGGACATGGATTTACAGCTTGGAGTAACGCAGCACCTAACATATACCAAAATTTCAAATCTTTGAAAGGCATAGCATTTCGCGTAGCCTATTGACTAAAGCTACCTAGTACCTACCACTCACAAATTTCGCGACAATATCTGATTCCTTCATTTACTTTATCTTTTGGGAAAACTAGGACAAAAACCATCTCCATTCTTCTCACCGTATACACTATTTTCTATACACTATCACCCAATCATACAGAAGAAGCCATCAGTAAACTACATAGGCTGGCTGCATGGCTGTTAATTTTACTGTGAATGAGCAAACTATATATCAGTTTTGCTCATTTAATCTTCAGCATTATATTTCACCTTCATATGTTGCACAGTAACAATTTTGAACGCACAGAGCCCACCGTCTTCATCATGGTCTAGTCCTCATATAGTTCTGAAGTTTGGCTCCACAAACTGGTCATGATGAAAAATAAAATGATGTTTATGAAACGGTTTAGTGTGTATAGTGTCTAGTCCTTGCAATGAAACTTATAAAATAAATTTGGTTTTTAGAGGTTATGCAGCACTAAACCCACTTGTAAAAAACAAGATGATCCTGAAAAAAAAATTCTCTTTGGTTGTAATATACATAGGTATTAGTGATCAGATTTAAACGAAGTGAATCTTCGAATTCGGATAACGCGTTGAGGACTACAGACCATGTGAGACCCCCTAGCTTTCTAAGCACCCTTGATGGTCTGTACCATTTTCTTATTTTAATGTCAGGAATTCTCTTGAGATGGTTTTGTTAGTATTGTTTTGTAACGCCCTGTATAAAGATAGTTACCTGGAATATTGTTTACCAAAAGGTAACGCTCCTGTTCAGTTTATGCTAAAAATTATCCATCTCCATTTTCAAACCTGATTTTCTACAAACTAATGTAATAATACATACCAATTTCTTGCATCAAGGACCAAGATTTACATTGCGTAAAGAATCTTTAAAAAAATATGAAAGTTCCACATGGTTATACGAGAGGTCCATGTGTGAGAATGTTTTCTTTATTGAATCAATTCACACATATTTAACTAGAAAAAAAATTGTGCTTGAACAAATGTCGAGTTTAATGTGTTCCAATATGCTTTTGTTTATTTCTATGCTTCCATAGGAATGTATTGTGTCAACAACATATGGTGCGTCATCTAATTCCGTCGTAGGAAATTAGATTTCTGTATTCATGACACACTGAAATTCAAATAACTAAAAAAGTATTCTGCGTTTTAGCCGTATATATGGAATGGCAAGGCTGGAGGTGTAGAAAGAGTGGCAGAATGAGAAAGAGGAACTACAAGGAAGGCGAATTATTTTGTTTTTCACTTTCTGCTGAGCTGGTGCATGTACCGGTTGTTATTGACATTTTGCGAAATTAATATTTTGCTGACATGATAGCTAAAATTCCTTCTTCATTATCCCCAGAGATATATTGTTTCCCTTGGATAATGAATATTTGGGGAAGCTTTTTACAAAGAAATACTGGCACCACTTATTGATATATCCGTATCAGAATCCCTCGAATATATCCATTAGATTCAAAATTACGGTGCAAAAATAAAACAATTATTACTTCTCCTTGTTTGAAGTCTTTCTCTTATTCTCTAGATAAGGTCGTTAATGATGTTATTTGATAAATGTTTCAGAATGAATCTAGGAAGAAAACTTCTTAAATATGGGAAGGTATAGATGTTGCAAGAAAACACTCATATTCAGTTTCTTATCGTCTTCATCGTAAAGAGATATAAAACTCAATTCAACTCAACCGCCAATGCACGATATCAGAAGAGAAGCATAAATCGATGAAAATTCCATTTCAAAACAGAAAACGATAGCTGCAACCCTCTCCAAGACCATATAATTATACCTATAGTAATTTCTTCTCATTACCAAAATAGTCTATTAAAATGGCTACTCTATATATTTATTGCCGAAGAAATATAAGCATATTATAATATTTGATTCAATCAACAATGATAAAATATAAACGAAAGTCTAACAATATTTTCTAAATGTACAGGAATAACACCAGATAGAATATTACTTTTTCTAGAAACAGTGAAGAAAATATTCAGTACTGAAATGAACAAGACTCGTTTTCATGAATTTGAATTTACTTCACCTTGCTATAAAACAAACTAAAACATAATTCTAAAAATGGAAAGAGTCCCAAAGGATGTAGGCAACATTACAAAACAACTCAATTTACTAGAATTCATTATAAAAGACCCACCAAAACATGATATCATAAATCAATTGACTCCGAAATTCTTAAGCGAACAACAACAAAATATGGAGGACAAAATCACCTGATTCCGTTTCATATCTATCACTCGAAAAAGAGCTGAAACTTTATGTCTATCAGAAAAGACAAGAGAAAAGTAAATAATTCAAGAATGAAATTAACAATACTATAATTTAAAACTAACAAACTAGGTCCTGTTGATGTATTCTACAAAATTTACAAAAACATGAAGATGTGATATCTTCATTTAATGTATTTCCATTTGCATTTCAGAAACATCTTCATGGATGCTTTGCTCTAATCCAAGTGCTAGAACAATCGCGGTTTCTTGCATACAGTATAAAGTTTAAGAGAAATCTTTATTTTTTGTCTTGATAATTTTAATATACACATTAAAGATTTATAAAAGAGAAAGCAACGCTTTATACTCAACGTATGCTTTAAACAAAACTAAAATATACCTTTTGTGTTTCATTGTTGGGGCTATATGGAAAGAAAGTATGGTGACAAAGAAGCCGACTTGCCAAGCATCTTTGTCTTAAACCTCTTGTGCCATTATCTTGAAAAGACTAACAATTGTCGACATGGAAACAAGTAGCACTTCAGCTGGTTTGAAGTTGCACCTTTCCAGTGTTGTGGTGGTGATGCTATGACGTTGAAGTTATGTCGAAACAAATACCTAATCCAGATGCAACCACTTCCCTACTCCCAGATTAAAGGGAAGAGATGTTGTAAGCTCCGCAAAGGGAGATAAATAGCAACGAAAGAGGACGCGCCTTTAGTTGAGCAGTTTTGAGGTTTGTGCATCACAAAAGCAGGTGACGTGTGGTGAAGTTTCATTCTCAACTTAGTTCTTGCTAGAGTAATTACATTAAGACACTTGTGCCCGTTTAATTGGATGAGGTTAGATTGACTTAGGACCCATAAAATCCCATTACCATGGTCGTTGTAATATAAAGACCAAAGTCTTGTTTTGCGAATCCGAGAGCACGAGAGAATGTTAAATGCTGAAAATGAGATAAAATAAAACAAAAAATAAAAAATAAATTACTAACAGTATACGTAGAAAGAGAATTACAAATTGTTGGAGGTAATGTGGAGTTATGCTTTGTCATATAATTGTTAATTTTAAATCTAGGGTAGGAACATTCGAAGTCTATATAGTAAATCAGTAAGACTCTTTCGAAATATGAGGAGCTGATGAAATTTGTTGTAGAAAATACATTAAAATATATACGGTGTTACAAAATAACAGCGACAAAAGCACCTATCAAGATTCCTCCCTTCAAAAACGGTATAGACAATCAAGGGGGCAAAACTTGTATCGTTTCGGCCCCATAACCGCGAGCAAATTCATTGGCAAAGTCGGAAAACACATATTTCGAGAACAAAGTGTCAGATTAGTCTTGGTCACAAGAAATAGTTCAAATTGGAAGCCGTAGATTCTAGTAATGTAGAAATGAATGTCTAGCAAGGGCGGCGTAAGTGTAATCTCCAAAAGCGAGTAAGAAAATTCTGAAGTGTCAAGTAAGTACAGTGAAGAACCGTAAAGGTCAAACAAAAGCAGACAAAGTGTACAAATAAGAATTAAAGGATGGAAAGTATACGTAATCAGATAAAAGTCGAAAGAATGAGATATGGACATTTTCGACACATCTATCCATGTGCACCTAATGAAAAGCTGTGGTGTAAAGAAGTAAACGTCTGATAGAACTATTGTTCAAATACAGTAGATGCAGATCAATGATGTACCAAAATTTACCTCATATGTATGAGAGAAATCGAAGGACTGTATACGTCCGGAGAAGGTACATGTAAGTGTAACGTAATAGAATAGGAATAAGTAAGTCAAATAAAAAGAATGTATTGTATGTAAGCATAGCTGTACGTATGGAAGCCGTAAAAGAGAAAACAAACAGTGGGAGTTTATTGGAAGAGTATTGTACCATGAATATTTCATGTTAATGTAAATTTAAGGTGAAGCAGAAATATCCGTAACCATGAGGAAACATATATTCCACAACTATGAGGATAAAAAATTGTCTTACGGTGTAACGATTGTAATCGCTACAATAATTTTGCAGTGGTTGGGCTCGCTCCCTTACTCAATGGCTTACGGAACTCTCAAGCTCATTGCCGCAATAACAAATTTTCTCCATAGGATTCTATCCTGAGTAAGATCAAGCCAATTGTCATCACAAACACCTACTTCTCGAAGATCCCTTCTAATATTATCCTCAGAGCGTTGTCTTGGTATTACCAACGGTCTCTTTCCCTCCGAATTAAAATCCACGATGGAATATAATCTTCGTTTCTCCCCCGTCCGTGTTACATGGTCTGCCGATCTTAGTCGTCGCGATTTCATTATTCTTACAACATCGAGTGAGTCGTAGTCCGTGAAGTTCTTCATTATGCAGTCTCCTCTATTCCTCAGTCATCTCGGCCCGTTTCGACAAGTATATCTTTCTTACGACCTTAATTTCAAACACTCGTAATTTGTGCTCATTTGCTAGTGTCGTACTCCAACTTTCACAACCGGTATTACAGGTAAAATACCAATCCTGTATATTTTCAGTTTCAACTTCCTTGATATTAATCGTGAGGTTAAGATTTTTTGGACTGAATAGAAACATGTGCTACCCGACGCTAAGTGACTACTTATTTCTTCCGTAACCTTGTTTTTACTTCTTACATGTGCTTGCAAGTATTTAAATTTGTTTACTTTCTCTATGTTCTTATTCTTAATTGTTATGCATCTATTTCCTTTATTCCTAGTGTTCTGGACAATTATCATGTATTTTGTTTTCTCTGTGTTTACCTGTAGACCTATCTCATCACACGCTTCTACTAAGACATCGGTGTTATTTTGTAGTGCAACTTCAAGCATCAGAATCGGGTTTATAGTTTGCTAGATCCAAAATTAGCTGTATACATGTAAGTGCCGTTAACAGACTCGTTGCTTAGTGTCACTCGAAGAACTACCGTTCTTCGTGATTATGAATTTGGTTCAAAATACACAACACAGACAGACAATAATTTACCCCTACAGTAATTATGGCTATAACACATTCATAATGATCATCTTAGCTGTTAAATAAACAAAGATTGCATATTTCAACTGCCGCGACAACAACTCCATCGCCCTTTGATTTACCAATATTTTTAATATGTTGCGATGTATCTATTGTCAAATAATTTATTATCATAATGTGTTTCATTAGTCCACGTTTCACCGAACCACCATGGCTCAGTGGTAAAACGTTGGCGTAGCATTCAGGAGGTCGTGGGTTCAATCCGAGTGGCGGACCATCCTAACTGAGGGTTTACCAGTTTTTTTTCTGTCACACTAGGCAAATGCCGTGATGGCAGCTTCAACATTGGCCCTGGCATACACTTTCTCGAATAATTTCCCCTCCCCTATTTCGACCTGAGCCTTATATGCGCAAAGACCGTAAATAAAATTGAAATTCAATTTAGTCCACGTTTCAGTAATTGTAATTTCATCATTATTGTTTGACACAACACTACAGTAAAACGTTATTTATTGTGCGTCGTAAAGATCTAATGTTCTGATTATTTATTAAAAAGTTTCCGTGTAGTAACACCTTGAGATATTTTTGAAGTTCGTTTGCACGGTTCACTGGTTTTTGGTAAAGGAACCTTACCTTCTCCACTTCGGCATTTCTTCTGTCAAACTCTGCTTCTTCTAGGCTGCGTCATGGTTGAACGGGTTGACCTCATTCCGTGCTTCTTATCAGTTTTTGTAGGTACGCCTGGACTCTGGATAGCTGTAAATATTGCCACTTTATGAATTTTATTTAGTACATTTTCTTCTTGTGACACATTTTTGCTTTTCTGTAGTTCTTCCAGAGTGTTCACCCTTTCTATACAATTTGTTATATTGACTTCTGTATAATCTTCTCTTGATCAAGCATCCCTCAAATAAAACGATAGCTGTCTTTTTGTTTCACGCATAGAAACCAAAATATCCACTGTAATAACACGTTTTTTTGCACGAAAAGCGTTTTTTTTTTTTAGTATTTTACTCTTTTTCTTGGAAGAAGAAAATCTTACTATAATCAGGGCATTATGTCCACGTCCAAGCCTGCGCGATCTTTCTATATAAGTAAAGTATAAGTCCACTTTTAGTTCCTGTGTGACAAACTGTATTACTTGTTCTGTTTTGTTTTTTCCAAGGTTCGGATTCATTACAATAACCAATATTCAGAAATATCAAATTATTTCTATGTGACTGGTATTCAAGTTTATCCAAAAGATCATTAGTAATTGCCAGTTACTTCTTCAGCTCCTCATTCTCCCTTTTCACTAAACTCAATTAATTCACTACCGTTTCAAGTTTCACACTTTTCACGTCACACTGGAAATACCAGAAATTTTCTGATCCAACTCTTCAATTTTTTTGTACAGGATGTCCAATGATTTCGGACCTGGGTTCGTTTCAAGTCCTTTCATCACCAGTAATGTAACAATCACCAAACGAAAAGAGAACACATATGTACAGATGTCAACATTTATACGTGATTGCAACAATTTAATTTCACTTTAGCAGCCAACGCTCTTAATATACATGAGTCAAGAAACAGTTTATGTACGGTAAAAATGGATCTCAAATCTTGAAAAGTGTCTGCTTTTAGGTCGAAATTATTGGAGAAATCGAACTAGTTACACACCTCTAATATTTTCTGTCATTTAGAACTCAACAAATTATACTAGTGCTTAAATTGTATTCATTTTGCCAAAGTAAGGAATATACTTCCAATCATGAAAAACATGTATCCCACAGTTATGCAACCAGCTATTACCATTGATAATTATCGATATCTCACGTCTTTTACTATTAACCTAGCAGGAACCGATAAAATATAAAATGTATGACATAGATTCTTCAGTTGTAGTTAGCCCCATATTTCCGATATATATATATATATATTTTTTTTTACGAATTTAGCAACATATCGATTTGAGAGTCTCAGAAAGGAAGAGTTTATCGACATATGCTTACGGTGTGGTTTATCGGTGGCGGTTTATCGACACATGCAAAGTGTTTTTTTTTATGAGAACTGCACTCCGAGAAAGTTGAAATTCTTTTCTAAACATCCACTAAAATTTATATGTAAAAATATGTAAAATTATTTAGATCACATACCGAAGTAGGAAACGAGTATTGTGACACAAACCCTTGAGCTGTGTACGTACTGAATCTAAGTAAATAACAGGAGCAAAAATATAATAGATGTGGCGTCGTTAGTTCAAAAACTTTATATCACAGTTTGAAATACTTGTTGCGTTGTACGCATTCAAATGTTAGAAAGGATCCAAATGTCCTGTCTAAAAGGGTTCTGTAATTCTAATATCTTATAATTTGAGCTTCTATTAAAGCACGCTTCTAGAGGGTCCAGTAAATGTTCGCCTATTAATTGATTGTGTAATCTAGTTAAGGAAGAGTGGCTCAGAAGCGATACAGATATTTACTGCATGCCTATTTTTGCTTTTAAAAGAAACATTCGTTAAAGTTTCTACGTTTTATAATTTGCTGAAAATTGTGTTTAGTTCTTGCTTCTGTATATTTCATTATTCTTATTAATTCTTTATTATTGTTGTCATTATTATTATTATTATTATTTCTAGAAATTTCAATTTACAACGCAACCTCTTTGGAGTGCAGTCAAGAGGTTATCAATGTAAACAGTATAACCATTCCAACTGTCACGACCAATGACGTCATTCGGGCAATTAGCAAAATTAAGAACAATACAGCTATAGGAGTAGATTAGATACCCAATTATGTAATTAAGGCGTGTGCAAACTACTTGGCTCCGGTAATGGTCGATTTATTTAATGAATCTCTTAGGCAGGGAGTTTATTCTGATGAGTTGAAGGAAGCATTTATCATCCCTATATACAAGGGAGGTGATAAGTCCAAACTGGATAATTATAGACCTATCACTATTTTAAATTGTATAGCCCGAATTTTTTAATCTATTGTGTGTGTTCATCTTCAGTTCAATTTTAAGCACGTTATTAATGAAAATCAACATGGCTTTATACCTGGCAAATCTGTGGCCACTAACCGTTCCCAATTAACGAATTATATGCAAGGGTTTATTTGTTACAGGTCTCAATGCGACGTTATTTATATAGATTTGGCAAAGGCTTTTGATAGTGTGGAGCACAATATATTGCTTAGAAAATTAAACAACGTTGGACTTTCCACAATTTACTTAAAGTGGTTTAAGAGTTATTTAACAAACATAACTTTTAGAGTTAAACTTAATGGTGTTATATCTAACCTTTTTACCATTACAAACGGTATTCCTCAAGGTTCTCCATTGGGTTCCTTATTATTCAACATCTTTATTAATGACATTGTAAAGGAGATTAATGACTCCAACATACTTTTGCATGCTGATGACTTAAAAATCTTTAGAGAAGTAAACAATATATGTGACAATAGTATGTTACAGAAAGATCTAGACAGGGTTAGTCGTTGGTGTACAAATAACTATATGTCAATCAATACTCAGAAAACTAAGTACATACGATTCACAAAGAAAAATCAATACTTAGTCAGTAGCTATAAAATATATGGTAATACTATAACAAAAGTTGATGCAATCAAGGGTCTTGGTGTACACTTTGATTTTAAATTAAGCTTCCAGGAGCATATTATTAAGCGATTAGGTGAAGCCAGAAAATTAATAGGCTTTCTTTTTAACCAATGGTACGATTTTACAAAGATCGATACATTCTTAACCCTGTACAAGGTACTGGTGAGACGTAAACTTGATTACACTTCCACCGTCTGGAATGACATTACCAAGACGGTAATAAGTAGTATTGAAGCAATTCAGAGGTGTTTTTTTTAGACTTTTGTGTTTTAAATTTAACTTACCTTATTCTTCATATGACTATGATTTTTGGTGCAAAATTTTTAGTTGTGTACCTCTTGAGCGTAAAAGAAAATTGGTGACAAGAAGTTTTTAGAGAAAGTGCTAGAACATAATATTAACAGTACCTATTTTATAGAACAAATAACATTTAATATACCTCTGTATAGAACAAGGCAACATAACATTTTATCGTTATCTAACAAACGCTGAATTCTGCTGAAACGTATTTTGAACAATAATTATGTAGCTTAATATCCTGTATTTGTTTTGTGACTTAGTGCTATATTGGTGTATTGCTGTTCGTAACACATGACAAATAAATAAATACATTGAATGCATAAATACATTAAATACATTAGTATTATTATTATGTTGTTGTTGTAGAATCCTTTGGAACTGTTCAACTTATAAACTCACCTGTAAATGAAACTTAGAAGTTTATTTTGCGAAAAATTCAGATAAAATCTAATCTAATCTAATTTGTGTTCAAGCAACTATTAAACAGTATCTGAGTTAATGGAAATATTTCTGTCCTTGAAAATGAATTCATTTCTTAATAATTTATTGGATTAAAGTTTAAGTTTAATAACAATCACAATTGACTGTAAAATAGTAACAAAGTTTAGAATAAATATATAAGAAGGCTTTAAATAAAATAAGGAGTACAAATTATTAATAACCTTTTGCGCTGGCTTTTACAAGGCTATTCCTGCTTTTTGACGTTCATTGTTTAAACTGTTTGAAGAAAATTAGTTGTGATAGGAAGCAAAATATTTTGTTTACTGTCATCGATTTATCTTATCTGTTACATAACTGTATTAACAAGTTCTATTGTTTACAAATTTCTTTTTATTTTAAAATTCTAATTTTGTACTTTGATATTCAAATTTAAGGCTCATAAGTTGTGTACTACAATTTACAAAGTAAAGAACGAACTAATGCTAATTAATTGGTAGAAAAGTTAATTCACAGACAAGAAGACAAGATTTCAACAAGGAAGGAAGTTGAAATTGTTGAATAAATTGTCAGTCTACAATAATTTTAACTCTGCATCGTTCGTTTTTCCTTTGGATGTCGTTTTCTTCGTTTTATAACTTTTCTACGTAACTAATCGGATCACAAATTTATCTTTTCTCTCGATGTTCAAGAAAGATATTATTCAAAGCATTTCATCCGTTTACGAAGTAATTAGCTAGGATTGGAAACAATGACAAGTAATAAATTGAATAGCTAATTTACTGTTCACTTTTAATTTCGCCACATTTATAAAGAGGCCTTGTGAGTGTTTTCTATTTTAAATTCATTTCAGAACTTCAAAATTAGAAAACAAAATGACATAGCAAATCAGTCTTATTTATTTTAGAATGCGAGAATGCGCACTCATTAAGACCATATTTTTGAAAATCGTTGCTTGATTTTCATACTCTTAGTAACTTACAACGAATATAAACATTATGTCAAAGAAAATTAAAGTGTAGAGTAATTCAAATAGAAAAAGTTTCACAAACGCAATTAGTAAATCAATGGCTGATAATAACTAGAATAAAGTTAACAGTTATGTGTCTAAATGCTTATAAATCACATTTCTATACTGTAAAAATACCGCATTTCTTTTGCAGATATAAGATGAATCGACTTATGATCACTTCCCCACACTTCAAATGTGCAACGATAAAGAAGCTATGTCTTATAAGTTACATTGCATTAGTCAACCGTTTTGGCTTCCTAAGAATACAGAAAAAGTTTCGGAGGGAACGGGTATAGAACCAGAGTCATCCCATTGATGAGCGCACATTTTCTATATTTTAAGTCAAAACGAAGTGTATTATACTGATCCTACTATTATAATTTAATGATAAGACACGGATGTCTCTCTAAAAATGTTCGGAAAGGGTTTAATAACGTTATCTACATTTTAATAAAATCTAATGTAAATTACATGATTCAGGTACTTCACAATCAAATTCTCATAATATTGTTTTGATTAATAAGGGCAAGTTTGAGAAAATGGGTAGCTCGGACAGAACCGGGTGGTGTGCCCCAGCTCCGACTGATGCTGATATCAACCAGGTGGGAGTTAAATTACTTACTGGATGTACCACAGAGGCAGTTGTGTCAGTTGGAGTGGTAATTTCATAAAGAGCGCGCCTCCGAGTGCTGTTTGTTTAAAATTTTAGGAATTTTTACACTTTGATTTATTTTAACATCGAGTTTGTGGATTAGTTAAACCTGAGTTGCAAAATATAAGTACCTCACATTATTTAAAAGTTATTTAGGTGTGATATAGTGGTAGTTTATTTGACCTCGTGACTCCATTCGCCAGCACCTTCTACATACACAGTTATTACAACAGTAGTATAGGTCTAACTTACACCACTATGGATGGAATATTTCAACTTGCGAAAAAGAGGATATAAGAATTGTGGTCAGTGCAGAAAGACAATACACAACATTCAAGTTAGTGGAAATCTTCCTTTGTAAGAGAAAGTAATTTTGCATGCTACAAATGTTTTTAAAATTAATAATTATTTAAAATGCAAATCAAACATTTAATTCTAAATTAACCATATAACTTTAAATATAGGCACAAAATATAAATTATTATTTATGATAATTAAATATGCTGAATGTAAAATATTCTAATATATAATCAACACAGTAGATATTTCAATCACGACATTGAATTTTCACATTCTCAGCATCAATATGTAAGGGTAAAGGAATGATATACCATTTGAAAGTGCGTAATTATTGTATATTCTTAAAGTTATTTCTAAAAAAATGTATTTTAAAGAACATATTAAAAACTAGTACTCTCAATGTGAATTTTTAACTTACAAATTCTTCTCATGTATTTTTTTAACTGACGTCTAACGACATTAATGTGAAAAAATTACAGTAGAAGAATTATGTAGAAAAGAAAACAAAACAGGATATAATTTAAAAAAGAATCCGAACCTGAAAAGAACCCTATGCTTAAAAGGAGGTTTAGATAGAATTAATTACTTGGTAGGAAAAGCACTGTACCTTAGGCTTGTCCCGATGAGGGCTTAAAAGGAGGACATGTGCTGGAGAATGATAATGTTCGGCAACCTTACCACTAATACTTTCAAGATAAGTTTGCCTTTTAATAGACAAGTAAATGTTTCCGGCCGGAAAACCGGGACTGTCGCCTCTGTAACTGGGAGGAGAACCCTTAATTTCTCTTGCTAAGGCTTAAGGGAACTGACCGGTGTAGACGCCTAATGTCCAATCCATACGTTCACGTCGTGGGGCTTGTTAGTACCCAAGCAATTGCTTGGCGAACGAACATGGATGAACTGCTCACCAACCCGCATTAGCAGACAGCGTGGTGAGTCAAATGTCTGCACCCCTCCTTTCTTTACACATGATGGTACAAGTAAGGGAACAGCTTCGGAGACCCTCATTGCCCGGAGAACGGAATGCAGCTGACAACGGCAGCGGTCAGTCCTGCAGGAAGTCAGAGGGTCAAAATACCCGGGTTTGGACTGTAGACTGCCAGGACACCGACACGGTAACTCGAACGGACCTATACGTGGCGACTCTCTATATTCAGTCACTTGCAGGCGAGGACAAATTATAAGAATGAACTTAAGAGGATTAAGTGGGACATCATAAGACTATCAGAAGTATGGAGGAAGAATGAAGTTGGAACTACCGTTAGGACACACGTTGTACCTCAAATGATCAGGAAATGGCAAACCGACAGGCGTTGGCTTTATAATTAATAAAAACCTGAAATCACGAATCACAGAAATTGAAGGAATTTCAGATAGAATCCCACGGGTAGTAATAAAAAATAAACAAGGGATACCGTTTGGAAATTATACAAGTGTATGCTCCAACAACATTACATCCGGAGGAGGAAATCGAGTACCTATCTATACGAGGAGATACAGATGATTTAGGATAGTAGCAAATCCCATTACAAAATTGTAATGGAAGACTTCAATGTGAAAATAGGAACTAAGCAGAGCAGTGACACGAAATTTTTAAACTATGGATTTGGCAAAAGAAACAAGAGAGGAGAGAAGTTAGTGGAATTATCAGAAGCCAACAGACTGTTCATTTCCAATACAATTTTCAAGAAACCACCACAGAGGAAGGCTCAAATGAGACTAAAAACATAATAGACTACGTTTTATCGAATAACGGGGAAATTTAGCAAGACGTGTCTGAACAGTTTCAAAATCTCGAGTGATCATAGGATGGCGAGATGTAAGCTGAAACTAAATACTAGACTTGAGAGAAAGAAGAGCTTATCAGAGGAAAACCACCAGTTTTAGATCTGGAAAATCTAGGGAAACACTACAGATATTCACGATAAAACTAAACAACAGATTCAGCGCCTTGAAAGAGTTAGAGGATAAATAAGACATCAATAGCAGAAATAAAATAGTGACTGAGATAATAATAGAAACAGCCAAGGAAATAGCAGGCATCAAAAAGAAAAAAGAGAGCACAATATAAGAAGAAACAAAACTCTTGATGAAGATACGAAGGGGAATGGAAGAAGAGGAAAGTTACATATAGAGGACCGAGTACATAGAACTAAATCAAACCATAAGGAAGAAAATAAGAGAGAATGTACGAAAATACGACGAAACTCTTGTTAGAAATACAGTCGAGGAAAACAAGAGCCCGAATGAAACCAAACAGCAGCTCATGATAGGGAATACGCAAATAATTGCAGTTGAGACCAGACGGGACCTTAACAAGAAATAAGGAGGAAATTATAAAAATATTTGAAAATTTCTACAGAGAATTGTAGTACTCCGCAGAAGAGCTAGGAAATGATGATTCAGAAGAAAATGATATAGAAGTCCCAGACGTAGTGAAATGCAGTGAATAAAGTACTTGGAGGGATGAAGAAAGGAAAGTCGAAAGGAGAAGATGGACTCACATCAGAGATGATTAAATGGGGAGGTGAGAAGATGAAAGAGAAACTTGCTCAATTATCCTCGATGCGCCTAACGAAGAAAGAAATACCGCCAAGTTGGAATATTATTCTATTGTACAGGAAAGGGGAACAAGAACGCGTCGAAGACTACAGACCAATTAGTTTTTACTGTCAGTTCTATACAAAATGTACACCAAAGTTATTTTGAATCGTATTGAACGAGACTTAGATTTCAACCAGGGAAGGAAACAAGCCGGATTTTATCGTGGATTCAGCACAATGGACCACATACAATCACTGAATGAAGGTATGAAAAGGACTAATGAATATGAACGTCCACTATGTTTGGGATTCATAGATTTTGAAAAGGCTTTCGATTCGGTCTCCTTGTCAGCAGTACTTAAATCACTTGAACATCAAGGCATCGAAAGTGCATACATCACGTTACTGCGAAACGTCTACTCGTCTGCTACATCTATCATTAGACTAACTAACAAACTAACTCTTTGGCTTATGGAAAACGCAAGTTCATCGCCGCAGTAACAAACGTTCGCCATTGGATTCTAGCCTGGGCAATGTCAAGTAAGTTTTTATCACGAACATCTACTTCTCGAAGATCTCTTCTAATATTGTCCTCCCGACGGCGTCTCGGTCTTCCCAATGGTCTCCTTCCATGCGGCCTTCCAACCAGGATATAATATAATCTTCGTTTTTCCCCATCCGAGCTGCCTGGCCTGCCCATCTTACTCGTCGCAATTTCATTATTTTTACATCTGGTGAATCGTACAGTCCGTGGAGTTCTTCATTATGCAGTCTCCTCCACTCTCCAGTCATCTCGTCTCGTTTCAGTCCATATATCTTCCTCAAAACCTTATTTTCAAACACACGTAATTTAATTTAATCTGCTAGGGTCGTACTCCACTTTCGTTACCTCATTTTTGCTTGTTACGTATGCTCCCAAGTATTTAAATTTGTTTACTTTCTCTATGACCTCATCCCTGATTCTTATGATTTTATTTCCTTCATTTCCTGTGTTTCGGCTTGTTATCATGTATTTTGATTTATCTATGTTTACGTGTAGACCTATCTCACAGCACGCGTCTACTAAGACATCTGTGTTGCTTTGTAGTGCATCTATATCGTCCCCTATTAAATCTACATCATCCGCGCTTAAGAACAGTTGATTTAAAACATTTAATGATAGCCCCTTTTTGTCCTCTTTAATTTTTAAAATCGCATGTTCTAACGCAAAGTTAGACAATAGTGGCGGCAAGGCCTCGCTTGTTTCAATCCGTTGCGAATCTCGAAACTATCTGACATATGATTACCTATCCGTAATCTGCGTATGGGGTCACTGAGACACATCTTCACTAGTTGAACCAATTTTTTTGGAATTCCAAATCGTATCAGGATACTGTATACCTTCTTTTTTTCTTTTGACAGAATCATTAGCCTTCTTAAAATCAATGAATAACTGGGAAACCGTCCCATTGCATTCCCATTTCTTCTCCAAAATTTGTACCAAAGCGAAAATCTGGTCCAACGTGGATCTATTTCTTCTAAATCCACATGGGTGATCTCCAATTATTTCATCTACCAGGTGCGCAAATATGAAACCGGAATTTATGTACATAAAAGACACAGTGATTGGATGTTAATGCCAAGAACTATTTTATTCGAAGTATTGGCCGTCGCTAGCAATACATTTCTGCCATCGTTCCGGCAATGTGTAGATGACAGACCAAAAAAACTGTGCCTCTTGTGCTGCAAACCAGCCATCAAGCCATTTTCGTACATTTTCGTAAGATCTGAAGCGCTGGTCAGCAAGTGCGCAGTTGCCATGGACACAAATAAGTGAAACTCGGAATGCGTCAAGTCGGGTGAGTAAGCCGCATGCGGAAGGATTTCCCAGCCAAACGTCGCAATCGTTTCCTTGACCGGTTTTGCTGTGTGGGAGGGTGCATTATCGTGAAGTACAATCATTTTATTTTGTCTTTGGTCATATTCTGGTCGTTTTTCACGCAGAGCTTGATGCAAATCGATCATTTGTTGTCGGTAACATTGGGAATTAACGGTTTCACCAGGTCTCAGCAGTTAATAATAGAAAACTCCCTTCTGATCCCACCAAACACAAAGCATTGTCTTCCGTCCATAGCAATTTGATCTTGCAGTCGATATCGCCGGTTCTTCTGGAGTTACCCATGATCTTTTACGCTTAGGATTCTCGAAATAGATCCACATTTCGCCACCAGTCACAATTCAATGGAGAAATGATTTGATTTTGTACCTGGCGAGCAGAATTTCGCAAGTGTTTTTTCGGTTTTCCTGCTGTCGTTCAGTCAATGCATGTGGAACCCATTTTCCCACCTTCTGAATCTTGCCCATGGCTTTTAAACGTATGGAAACTGCTTCTCGTGTCACATTCAATTAATCCGCGAGTTCTTGTTGCGTTTGAGCGTCATCCTCATCCAACAAAGCTTGCAATTCGCTGTCTGCAAACTTTTTCGGTGGTCTTCCACGTTCTTCGTTTCTCACGTCAAAATTATCACTTTTAAATTTTGTAAACCACGCATAGCACTGTGACTTACCAAGAGCATGATCACTGTAAGCATCTACAAGCATGCGACGTGATTCTGCAACAGTTTTCTTCAAATGGTAAAAAAATCAATGCTGTTCGCACATCGTAGTTTGTATGTACAAATTGCGCCATGTTCAACGCTATTAAACGCTACACTATGACATGAAACTTGTCTGGTTGTGAGTTGCAAATCGTTATGAGCAGTCAAAACAAGCAAGTGGCGCCAAGGACGCAATTTTACGGTAACCACGTTGACAGCTAACGCCGTCTATGCACAAATTCCGGTTTCATATTTACACACCTGGTACGTATACACTTAGGCGTGTTAACAGAATATTACTTAATACCTTGTAACAGGTTGGAAGTAACAAGATTCCGCGATAATTATTACAATCCGATTTATCGCCTTTTTTGTAAATCGGAACTATTATTGAGGTTTCCCATTCCTTTGGGAGCTCCTCCTTTCTTCGTATAGCACTTATCAATTTATGTAGTTAATTGATTAGTGTAGTTCCTCCCGCTTTAATTAATTCGGCTGGAATATTGTTTATTCCTGGTGATTTGAAATTTTTCAATGTCTTTTCCGACATTTCGATCTCGATCTCGCTAGGTTCGGTTATCCACGGTTCTGCGTTACGAATTTCCAATTCCTCTGTTTGTTCTCCCTTGTGTACATTAAGAAGTTTGTCTAAGTAATTTTTCCACTCATCAACAATTTTAGTCTGTCTTTAGACTACATGAAGAAAGTGAAAAAATTTAAGTTGGAAAAGGAGCAAGATTCAGTTTCTCCAAAACTGTTTTCTGCAGTCCTGGAGAGAGTGTTCCAAAATTTAAACTGGGATGAAGATGAAATAAAATTTAATGGCGAATATCTTAATCACCTACGATTCCCTGATGATGTAGTCTTGTTTGCTTTAAGCGCAGAAGAACTAAAAAAACAAGAATGGAAGAACTGTGCAATAAGATTTCGCTAGTAGGCCTTAAAATAAATTTACGTTAAATAAAAGTAATGTACAATCAACATGCTGCAAAGAAGGAAATAAAGTTTAATGGAGAGACAAAAGGGATAGTTGATCTAGTATGTTTACCTAGATCAGCAGAAAGCATCGAATGCTAAGTTGACGGATGAAATAAATAGAAGATGTAAAATGTTGTGGAGTTCGTTTGGAAGACTACTCCTTATTTTCAAAAACAAACCACCAATGTGTCTGAAGTGTAAAGTTTATAATCAATCTTACCTGTAACGCTGTACGGCTGTGAAACTTGCACAATGAATGCGCAAACAAGTCAAAGATTAAGAGTCACATAAAGAGTAATGGGGAAATACATATAAGGAATAACTAGGAGTGACAGGAAGACAATAGAATGGATTCGCGCACAAACAAAAGCAGAAGATATAATCCAGACTGCGAAGATGATGAAGTGGAGATTGACCGGTCACATAGCTAGACGAACAGATGGAAGATGGACGACAAATATTCTACATTGGATTCCTAGAGAAAAGAAACGACCAGACGACGTTCAAATGCAAGATGGGTAGATGAAATCAAACGTTTCTCAGGAGCTACATGGATGAGGACAGCAACAGACTGGGATATGTGGAAAGAAAAGGGGGAGGTCCCTCATCCAGCAGTGGATAGAAAACGGCTGAATATAATGATGATGAAATGTTACCCTCCGTGAAATCGGAACTGAGTTAAGATTTAAACACTTTTTCCTTAAAGATAGGTAAATGCGTTGTTTTTAATTTCGTGCTAATCCCTAATCGTGAAAAAAAAATGCGTTTTTCACCTTGGATTTAGCACATCAATTTACTATTGCTGGATTCTTTAACTCCCCCATGATCAACCGAAAACTTCCTTACTGACTAGTGACTAATTAGGGTCTTTCCTAAACCTATTTTAATTTTAAAAAAATAGAATTGTGTTTTCTTTCTTTTCTCATTTTTAGGAAACAATTTTGAATTTTTAAAAGCGACTATTGTAAGCAAGTATTGTCGATGAAACGTAAAACAGTTGTACTGATTAATTGATAAAATAGGCGATGCTAAGCTATAAGAATTGAAGCTGGTTGCCAATTATAGGTAATGCAAAGTCAACGTTTCCTTAATCCAATATTTGGAAATTAGTTTATTCTCATCGGTTTTCGATACTGAACTGGAAGCCAAGATTATTCACTCAAAAAAAACCTTTCCTTTAGTAAAAGCATTTAAAGATGGATAATGATGAAATTGTCTGAACAGCTTAGTCAGCACGTTCCTAATTACAAATCAATCGACGTTCTCTTTATTACTACACTGAGAAGAATATGACGCAAAGAAACGTTTCATGTACAATTTATGTTATTACAAGAATTCAAGTACAGCCGGATGAAACACCATGCTTTTCCATGTCTCGTTCCTACGAAAGATGTTTCTTACGTGTTTAAGTAGTGAATACGTTTCCCGTATATTTCTGTTCTATGAGGACCTAGGTGTGGACTAATGTTCGCTCTTACTGTATCTACATTATTGAGGGGCTTAAAAGCAAAGGGATGCAAGAGCGTTTAGAAATAAAAGTTCGAGTTCATATTTTATGTATAATATAAAATGTTCATACTGTACAAAATCCCATTAGACCTTAATGTGTCTTTACACAAAACATTAATATTTTGTGGTAAATATATATCTTTTGTTGCGCATCGAACATGAACTCGAACCTTTTTCACTTTAAAATACCATTTGGATCCCTTGGCGTTTCGCCAAGAAGGTTTGACCTGGCACATTATTACTTAAGACCTCTTTTACGAAAATATTAAAAGTCCCCCAAAACTCATATTGTGCGTCAGTTTCCACCTTCAAAACTGGCGGCCGAATTTTGATTTATGCAAATAGCTTTTGAGCCGTCTCAGATATGTTCTTTAAAAGAAGAGGCCTTGTAAATAGAAACATTTTTGTTTCAGTTGAATTTTTATATGGTGAAAAATGAAAAAAATATAAATTAATTTGAATTTTTAAAGTTTTTAGATTTCTAGCTTTTTACAGTAAAGCTAAGTGAGTTTTCAGTTAAGGCTCAATGCAAGTTGGTTTTCCCGCCTTTTTCGTTTTACGTTAATTATTATAATTCCGGTGCGGATAAACCAAAATTATCTTTCACGGACCAAAGTTAATTTTGTACTTTAATAATGGGTACAATTAGTTTTAAGGAAATGCTAGTAATAATTTCAGCATTGTGTGCAGGCTACGCTTTTGGAATAGAATGATATCCCAAAGCCATCTACACACAATCCTGAAGCTACTACTAACATTGCTTTAAAACTAATTGTACCGATTATTGAAGTAAGAAACGAACTTTCATTAGCCTTAACGGATTTTTTTCGATAATTGGGAAATTCATAACAATGATGAAACGCTTTTTTTTGAGCGGAAGAGAAAATTTTGTGGCTCTAAACCAAAGTGAGAAAAAGATAATTGGATTGAGTAATGTTCGAAGTTACGTTCATCTCCGGCAGCAACAACTGTAGCTACAATGTGGTAAACTTGTAATATGGGTTTCAGCAGAGTAGTTAATGGGGTTCAACATAAGTTTAAATATTGAGTTCGACCTATTTGGGCGGCTACAGAAGAAGCATTTTCTTAAGATGTCAATATAAACAGGTCCCATATAGTACCTGTGCCGTACAACAAAACTTCTAACTGCTGATTCAGTATGAGAATGGTTTGTACGTACAATCGCGTGGATATATTTTTGGTGAGCCTTATACAGCAATATTATGGTTTTGGATCTATCTATTAGGTGTAACGTTACCCTAATCAGACGCTTTATTATTACCCCCCCCCTCTCTCTCTCTCTGCCGCACACACGCTAACACATCAGGTATTTTAAGATGACTATGTAAAATGAAGGATGATAATCCACTGAAACAAACCTTGTAGTCTTGAGACGCCGTAAATTCCTGAAATATGTTTTTACAATTAATAAGTTTACCTGAAAGGTATTTGACTGTTATCTTATAAAACATGACTACTGAATGTGCATGTGATGAAACCAATAGTAGCCTGTAGCCTTCCCCTTGTTATATGATGTAATCATGCAGAGGATGCAAAAGTTGTTTGGTAGTTATCCTATTAAATATGCACCGTGAATAAATACGTCTGAACTAGACATGCTTTACGATCTTCCTGTAGTAAAACAATGTAGCCCCGCTAAGTTGTCTTTACGCTTGTCTAATGATTTGCATTTGAGGATTTCAACCAAACCCCCAAAGTCTACAGTCCCAGTAACATACAATTGATTTGACATTGATACCACCGTTTAAATGTACGACTCTTCAACGTTGATTTAGAAGTTGAATCAACGCCTAAACGTTTAGATAAGTATAATCGTTTAACAAAACGTTGCAGCGGTGGATATTCACCCCTGTTATCAACGTTTCTTCCCATGTGTCTTTCTGTGGTGGCTATGGTTGCCACTAAACACTGAAAGAGGTGGCAATAGTTTGAGTCCTGTTTCTAACATTTTCTCAATAACGATAGGCAAATGTCGGATTGATTGACAGATATTAAATTCCATTGCGGTTCTTTTCCAATTCGTTTCCACAGAATTTGATTACCGACATAAAATTTTAATAAATATGAGGACCTGTATGGTATTTAAAGTTGTTCTATGAAATGTATACTGAGTGTATATTTTAGAACCAAAAACGGCCTTCCTCTAAGCAAATGTAACGTTTGATACCTATTAATAAAAGGATCAGAAGGTTATTTCGTAGATGTTCCATCAAATGTGGATCTTTCTTTGGTCAAATGATGTTCTGTGCATATTGTCAAAAGTAGTGGTTTTCCCTGGTTTACAATCACTGACCTGAGAAACGTGCTGGAGAGAGGACACGGATTAAATTCACTCTCAGGATGACCATCGTAACTGAGAATTAAAAATGTTTCCACATTCTCACAAAGCGAACGCTGCTATGGCATCTTCAATAAACTACATTTTTGCTAGTTTGAGCATTTCCACCGATGGACGTCAACCTTAATTGTTAGAGTTTTCAATGCTGTAAATATCGAAAATTGAAAATTTCAATAAATCTATGGAGCCGAATACTATTTGAAATGCATCTCATTAAATAGATTTACAGATTTGTGAATGTATATATTGGAATCAACCATAGTCTGCGTACGGCCTCTCCTTAGTCCAAGGATGGATCCATGCAATATTTCTATTTCTGTCTAATATTTCAGTACCCAAAGTGTATTTAGTGGTTTCTGCATAAATTACGGGCCCACGTTGTTTACATTAGGACCAGAAATATTCCTCGGTCCCTTCCTGTCGGATGAAGACGCGAAAAAAAGTTAGTTCAACGTCATGGATTCAAGTATGTATTAGCTACTTGTATTCTACCCCTTGACTTATAGGCAACATAGCAAACCTCTTAAGTTTTCAGGGTTGATTAACTCAAGGCGTTTTACGGCTCAATAAATTTAATAGTATAGTATTTTAATTTACACGTTGTTCATAGTAAAACATAAATTTTATAAGATCACATTGCAGTGGCGGTGGCTCACTGGTAGAGCGCTCACCTCTGGTGCATGAGATCCCGGCTCATGTCATGTGGGCTTTGTGGTGGACAAACACTGTGTGCTTGGGTTTTCTCAGGTTCTCCCCTTTCCTCTCACTTTCTTCATTGTATCAATTCTTTCACCATCATCCATCTGGCCTGAGCTAAATTTGCCTAAAGACCTTAAAAATAATTCAAAACAGAAGATCACATTGCACATATACAATAGAATAGCACTTTACAAAATCATCTTACACCAATTTGAATTAGTTTTTCACAAAATATTATTATACAGAAAATGTCCTTTTTAATGATTTGACTGAAAGGATGTACCACAATTATAAAAACAAAATTGAACCACACAAAACTTGACCTTTATTTGATCGATATAGTTTTTGTTCCAAAATGTAGGGAACAAATAAATTATACCACTCAGTATCTCTAAACTTAAGCTTCCTACTGGTTTCAAAGGCATTTTCTTTCAAGTGAAGAGTGGGGTCACTTACTATTCATTTCTACACTGTAAAAAATAGAACACTTTTTTTACACTTTTTTGAACACCTTTGAGCACTTTCTGGAAACGACTTTAGCTCACTTTCGAACACTTTAATAGTGTCCAAACGTGAACCAAAGTGCTATGAAAGCGTCTCAAAGGTGTTCAAAAGTGTGAAAAACTGTCCAAATGTGTTCCCTTAATAGTGCTACAAAACTGCTCAAAAGTGCATAAAAAGTGCCCTTATTTTAATGTGTTCTAAAAGTGCATTTTGGAAACGACTTTTGCCTACTTTCAGGACACTTTATTTACTTTCAAGCACTTTTGGAACATTTTAAAAGCACTTTCTCGACAGTTTCATACATAATATTAGGTGTCGTTCAGATTTTATGTCAGCGCATTTTTGGTGAATTTGGATCCCTCTCTCTTAGTAAGCAACATTAAGTAGATGCCCTATCTCTAATGCATAGAAGCCCACCCAAAATAAGTAGAGTTTGAATCTCGCCATAGAAAGCAGAAGTATTATTTGAACGACTTCTGACACAAAAATATGTATATGCTTCAAATACAACTACTAAGTAGTATCAAAATTCGTTATTTATAGTAAAACAAAGATAAATTTTGATAATACGCGCCAAAGTTAAATATGTATTTGAAGCATATACATTTTTTGTCAGGAGTCGTTCAAGTATTACATAAGCATTCTGGGGCGAGGTTGTTCAAGCTTTGTTTACTTTTGCTGGGCGTCTAAGTAT
>JAGDQP010025359.1:0-26994 GCA_022664845.1 Lepisma saccharinum | reverse complement strand
ATGACGCACTTGTCGAAATGCATTCTACGCTGCTTGCTCCCCATCACTAAGTGTCTGTTCAAATTGAGAATCACGCAGCAGAAGACGTACCTGTGGCCCAATGAATATCCCCTCCCTTATTTTCTCCAAACTGAGACGTGGGAATTTGCTACACAAGTATTCAAATGCCGGTCCATCTTTGTTCAATGTCTTCACAAATTTCTTTATCAGTTCTAACTTAATGTGGAGTGGCAGAAGCAATGTCTTCCTAGGATCTACAAGAGGTTGTGAAGAAACACTTTTTATACCAGGTGTGTAAACAATATTTTGTGTAACCCTTTTGTAAACCCAACAGAATAGCAAACTTGCCACCCAAATCTATGGTATTCCAGGCAACTGCATGTACAACAGGAATTGAAGGAAGAAGATTACCATTTTGCAGTAAAACTGCTTTAAGAGAAAATTTGGAGGAATCAATGAAAAGTCTCCATTCCTCGGTCTTGTATGTGTCATCCTTCTTGTATGGTATATTCATTGCCGCAAAGAGTCCCTCAATGTCATGGCACACAGTCAGATGCCCTTGTGTTTTGACAAATTCTTTATGTCTGTAACGAAAAGTTGTTACCTTCACATTATCTGCCAGGTGATCCCATTGTTGCAGCCGTGTGGGCAACAATTCGCCTTTGTTTTTGGCAAGTTCTAAGACCCTGATTAGGTCATTTAATTCGGCCTGTGGTACCTTATGCGGCACTTTGGCAGCGGAAGTCGTGGAAAAGTCTGGATCTTGAGATGTTGAGGGCTGTTCCGTATCATGTATATCATCTTCATCACCTATATCCATGATGAAAATTTCTGGTGGATCTGGTACTGGTACATCGGGACCGTGTGGAATAGGACGTCTGGCTGAACGTAGATCCGGGTACACCAAAGTCTCCTTTTTCTTTTTGGTATAACCCTTGCGAATAGATGGGACCAAGCAGAAATAACAATCAGTGGTATGATCAGGAGGTTCTCGCCACATCATGGCCACTCCAAACATCATACGGTGACGTTTTCCATGCGCCCATACATTAAGAGTAGAAGAGCATGTGGTACAACAAACGTGAGGGGTTCAGATTCTGTCCTGGTCCCCCCACTTTGCATCCGAAGTACATGAAGTAGGCTTTCCTTGTTTCAGGCGTTAAGGCACGTTTTCTTTACTTAAACGTAACTTCCCCACATATGTAACAAAAATTGTCTGGTCTGTTCATTCACGTGCGAGGCATGATTAGAACTTTTACAAATCAAATCACCTCCTTACACAACACAAAAAACTTGGTACACACACACACACACCAAACTTGGTACACGATTCTAGAAACTGGTACACAAAGAAAGAAAACAATTGTGCGCAGACTGAAGCGAAGTACTTTCCTAAATACGTGGCATGTCCCAAGAGAGTGTATTGCTAAGAATGCCCCGTTGCCAAACAACCAACAATATTCCCAGGATGATGCACAGGGAGCATATAAGACATCTTTTCTGAGGCACTGAATGCATATTGCACAACTGAATGTATACTACTATATATTGTTCAATATGGGACGGACCCAGACACTTTTTTTTTTCGGAAAAAAGAAGCATAAAGCCTTATTTATGAAAATTTGCAAGGACACTAAATTTGAATGCTTGGGGAGCCCGACCCAACCACATTACTAAGATTTTTCGCCAAATAACAGCAATTTTAGGCAGGGCCATCAATGCTTTAGGGGGGTTAGGCCCCCCTTGGCCCTTCTGGTTATGGACTTGTGTTGCGGGTCTATTTTGCCACCAATGCTTATGTAATATATTGCAATGCGACGTTGCCAGACTTTCAACCTTGTTGCCACATAAAAATGTGTGGAGCGCTTGGACAATCGAACTTTTTTAATGTCATTTTCGTATTCAGCACCTCCAAATTAGTTAAATGTGAGTGTTTTCATTTATGTAACAGAAACAAAATTAAAATTTGTAGAACAGTGTTATTAGCTCTACGGATCACAGAGTCAGTTTGAGGAATTGGGTCAACCTGGTTCACCGAATGAGTCGGTCATTCGAGTTAATCAGGTCATTGGATCAATTGGGTCATTCGGGTTAAGTTTTGGACTGGGTCATCACGTCCAGATCAGTCCGATTGACCCGGACCAAAAGTGCCTCGGTTTCACCTCTGATTGGTCACTGTACTAAACATCCAATCGATAAAGTAGAAATAGAGCGATAGCACAGCAAAGAAAACAATGTACTACAAGTTACTTTCTTCTGTCTCTGTTGATTGCAGTATTTGCTACGGTTTGAGTGATAGAATACCAGGAAATAAGAGACACACGAGACACGTACAGAAACACTGAGGAACTATAGAGTTTCATACGACATTTGCCAGCCTATTTTCTAATCTTTCTTTCTCTTTCTCTTTGTGTGTGCACCTTATTGTCTTCCAACACTTTCTCTCTCTCTCTCTCAATTTCATTTTGTACCAGCCCAAACTATTTGTAACAGCTTGACTCATTGAGTAAGATGCTCCGTTCGCTGAGAGTGGAAAGCTATTACCAAACCTCACCTGCAGCTGGTGCCAGATTATAGACAAATGGGAGACTAGAAAATCCAAGTCTTCGAAACTAATTTATTTTCAATTATATTCCTGTTCTCTTTGTCTTCAGAAAGTTGATGAATACTTTATGCATGCTCTATCCGTGTCGGTTTATGCATAGGTCTGCCTCTACGTTACAAAACTGAATCATTTTGAGAGATGAAATAGTGGTGGGTGTTTCTGAATACAAATAGATGTATGTTATTTTACAACCAGTAGCGAAGCTTCGTGTTTAACACTTGGTCAATCTTACCCCCCCTACTGAATCTAACAAAAATTATTTTTAAACTTTTCATTTAACACGTTTCAAATGCAACTTGATTAATTTAAAGTGTTTTGTTGTTAACAAAATCATTTCCTTCATAATCCTCTACCAGTACAAAAGTTGCGTTACAGTTTTACAATAATGAAAGATACAACGGAGGAGGTCTCTACAAAGTTTGCCTGTAATATCCTTATTTTAGGTGTTTTAAATACTTATTATAACTCAATCAGCATGGTGTACTTCGGTAGTAGTCTACGATTGGCTATTTGAAACTTAAGTTGAAAATTTTTGTAATATATTTCATCCAAAACTTCGTACGAATGCAGTGTTTTAATGTAAATCCCATGTTGCCAATAGTAGGTGGTTACAAGATTGAAATTCTCGAATTGGCCTAAAACAGTATCTTATTCACAATTCGTGCATTACAACAACCAATAACTGTCTAGAAACGAATGTAAAGTTCCAGATGAAGTGCCACTACAGCCAATAAGTTTTAAGACTGGCAGCCGTGTTGCGGAAACTTTTATGTGGAATTTTTTAGATGCCATGTTATCTTCGGAAAACGGCATCCTGTGGTGCATCAGTCACGGCTCGTGGTTGGTTCACAACGGTTTAGTACAGCAGTACACTTGTTGTGTGACGCGGTGACGTCCGTTGCGTCAGCACATCGCTATGTTCCTGTACAACCTGAGGTTGCGTAACACTATAAAATTCCTCACCCGTCTCGCTTATAACAGAATGTTCCGGGAGTAAACCGACAAACTTTGCAAATGTATTCTACTTATAAAAACAAAACGAACAATGATTATACACTTTGCTCAGGAATTTTTCGTTTCCACAGTGTTGCCAGTTGAAATTTCCAACTGTTAGCGTATTGCTGGTAACACTGCGCGTTGGTACCGCTGCCAAACATCGCGCACGCGTTTAATATAGTATGTTATTCATAATTTTTGTATTATTTTGTTTGGTTTTGGGGCAGCGCAGTGTTGCCAACCCACTTCAATTAGGAACATAGTTGAAACGAGAAAGAGTTTATCAGCAAAGCGAAAGATAAATTTTCGTCTTGTTTTGATGTGAGAAAAACGTATGCAAACTTTATCGGTTTTCCTATCGAACACCTTGCATCTTGAAGAAGTTCGAGTATCCCAGCTCAAGCGGCTAGAATGGAGTAAAAATGATTTGAAAATACGGAGTTGTGTTTGCTCGAGCAGCCGTCAAGAAGATTAATCTGTAAAACCCCGCATGCGTTTACTAACGATGTTTGAATAATGAGAAGCATAATAAAGTCGCTGAAGAAACAATACCAACATTTCCAGGAAGCAGATCAACACGAGACATAAAGGTATATGGAAAGCAAGTATTACACTGATTTGGAAAACAGCTACAAGACATTTGCTTTAAACAATGTACATATATTAACACAATCAATACGTACATGTCTCAAATCAGAAGATATTCTGTTGTGACGTTTAGGACCTTCATTCGTCTTAAAATCGCGAATGTTGGAGTTTCAATGAAGTGATTAAAACACATCAAAACGGAACAGTATGAGCACTTGGCAATTCACTTTCACTTGTACTTCCTTTATGTGCTGGAGATGAAGTTTCCGAACTGTTAGAACTTATACCCACGCGCAGTTTATGTTCCACCGACACAATCGCTATTCCTGCGCAATATGTCTGAATGGTTTTCTGTTAAGTCCCCGTAGTATTTTTGCATTATGGTGTCATTTAACATGCATGTAAACTGTTCATCCTCCTCTTGAACTACGTTTTCACAGTCAGGTCTACACGTTCGCCGTACCTTTGCCCTCAGCTGCTGAAACAACGTTCACCGGATTAATTAGCTTCATCTCACTCACGTCTACCGTTGCACTGCCCTACCGTCTACTTGTTGAATGTATTGTCATATCTTGTTATTGATATATCTACTATGAAAAAAAATTGTTGAAACAAAACATGAGCACATTTGGGAAATAGTTTACAACAAGATTTCAAATGTATAGTAGAATTAAGAATGGAAAAAATTGATGATAAATGTCTACAAGAAGTGCACATGTAAACACAAACGCAAGTACGTATACATAAGTATACAGAGCGGCCGTAGCTTCATTGATAGGGCGCTGGTTTCGCATTTGGGAGCTCCTAGGTACGATTTCTTCGACCGACTATTCTGACTGAGTCTTTTCTTTCAGGGCTAGGCAAATAACGAAATTGTACCTTGAACATAGGACCTTGCTGACTTCTTCCCACATCCTTTCCCCTATTCTATTGTAACGTGAGCCATGGATACTTAAAGACCATAAATAATATTCAAAAACAAGTACTTATGTTATGAGATTTCTACGTCAGGAGAAGCTGTGGGAGCCAACAAGTGAGGAAATTGTTGTTAAAGACTGTCGTGGACAAGGAGAAACCCTTGAATCAATATCAGCGTCGTCGAAGTCTTCTTATTTGCTGAGGAGGTTGCTAATGCATCTCGTATTATACGATACGACGGATTCTTGAATTGCATCGCTCGCTCTTTCTCTCCGTCGCTTAACGATCCACTGATAAGATTTAACCAAGTCTCTCAAGAAATGAATTCAGTCTCGCCTCCGGGACGAAACAACCTCCGGAAGTTCTTTTTTGGCTTATTCCCTCCCCTTCCCCCCTGTTCTTTATTTCAAGCAAGAAAACGCTTGAAGGGGCGTTTGGTTGGACGCTGAATGGAGGGAGTAGGAAACAAATTGAGTCAAACCACTGAAGCGCCTCGAGACTCAAATTCTTGCTTTGCTCCAGAGATTTCTCCATCCGTCCTACTTTCTCTGTCCTTTATATTTCTTAATGTTTTGCGCTACTTCGTACATCTCTGAGTCTCATTGTGCTGCTGAATAAAAGTAAAAGCCAGCAGCGTCATTTACTAGCTTGGCTTGGCTTTGTTTACTTTAGGTTTATTCACTTAATACAACGTATCTTCTTGGAAGGAGTTGTTATAAGATCCTCTTGGATTTTTCAGTATTTTTCCAAGGTTGTGAAAACGGTTGAACTGTACCCAGTAACAACTATGACATGAATGTCTGTAAGATGACGAAAGTTTTGATGTGCAGCAAGACATAAAAGTGCAGTCAAAAGGGAGAGAGCAGCAAGACACAAAAGCGTAGTCGTGGAATTAGAAGTTGAAGACCCAGAATTGCAATAAAGAAGTCAAGTGATTGTCGGTATCACATCAGTTTAATTACGAAAAATTAGGAAAGAAAATTTGAGTAGAATATCTTAAAAGTAAAGGACGTTCTTGGATAAGATAAATTTTCTTGCAGACAGGAACACCTCTACAAGATCTAGTGTAGCACATTTTGGATGCTTAACCTGGATTATAGAGGAGAAAGAGGAAGATTATAGTAATTGTTTTGCCTGTAAAGGGTACTGAGAATAAAATTTGTATATTAAATTATATATCAACAAGGACAACCTAAAACAGGCTAATGAAAAAAGAGAAATTCGGAAGATTTACAAAAACAAAACGACAGGATACATTCTAAGACACATCAGCTTAACACAAACTATTTCATGTAACGATACTGAACGAAAGTTTTCAACGGGACGACTGATTCGAATTATATTTAGACAACTTTGATCCAGACTGTAAAGGAAAGCTATATCGAGAGAGTAGCTATATCGCAGAACTCAAAGAGGACACAACAGTACAAAGATAGAAAGAAGTAAAGAGAAAGCGGAGAAGGGATAAGAGAAAAGTAAAGAGGAAGCGAAGGAGGAATGAGAGAGAAGAGAAAGCGGAGAACAAAAATAAGGAAGTAAAGAGAAAGCGGAAGAGGAATATGAGATAAGTAAAGAGAAGGAGAAGAGGAATAAGGGAGAGGTAAAGAGAAAGTGGAGGAGGAATAGGAGATAAGTAAAGAGAAAGCGGAAGAGGAATGAGAGTGAGGAGAAAGCGGAAGAGGAATAAGAGTCATAGCCAACATACAGAGAAACTATATGCCGGCTGAAAACTTGGTTCTTTATAGGAAATTTGCAGCAGACGATATTCCTGTTAGCTGACTACAGTACCATGAACTTCAACTACAGCAAGGTAGGTAGATAGCACAGAGCTGCTAGAAGGATACGCCGCTGTTGGTGGACTTAATTTTGTGAAGCCAATCATAGTTCGTCTTTGCCCTGCTCATCTTTCGCGCTAGCAACGAAGATTTATGAAAACTGACTCAGTTCCTTTTTCGGGCGCCATATTTTATGTGAGACTTTTGTGTAAATAGAACAGCAGAGAGACGAAGACTGATGAAGCATATTAATGCACTTTTGAGCTGTATTAGAAATAAATAAAATCACAAAGAAAAATAATTTCAAACAATTTTAGCAGATGGTGCTTCCTGTTCATGAGTATTTAAAGGAATTAATAATTTTCTTAAAATTCATTTCTTCGTTAATAGGCACTTCACAGTTCGTATAAAGAGACTTAATAGTCTCTTTAAATAACAACTTTCCGGTCTGTATATAGAGACCTTCAAATATGTAAAGAAACTTTCCAGTGTGTATATAGAGACATTCCAGTCTGCAAATACTTTCCTGTCTATATATAGGGACTTTCCAGTTTGTATAAAATAACTTTCCAATGTGTGTATATAGGGACTTTAATGTCAAAACGACCAAAAGGGGTTGCCACTACTTTTCTTGTTTTTGATGAAACTTGGCAGTGTGATTGGGCCGAACGAGAAACTGAGATCCCCCAAATATTAAATTTTAAAATTGCATAGTTTCGGTTTTTCAAGGGTTCAAAATTTGGGGGTTAGCCGGCATTTCGGATGATTTGCTACTCTGCCTCAAGACCAAAAATAATTAATATATCCGTTAATATTACAGGTACAAGGTTGAACCAGGTGCCAAATTAAAGCTGTTGCAATGGTTTTCTAAATATGTAATTTGATTCAGCCTCATTTGCATATAACTGCATAAAAATGCAAAACCGTGCAAAATATATGAAAACTTTTTTGATAATTTTGACCTCCAGTTCCTAATTTGGGGTAGTACGCAGCGAAATGAGCTTTGGTATATTGCTTGATAACATTGTTGCCGATGATAAGAAAATATAAAAATGCTGTGTATTTGCTTGTAAGGTAGTTTAAACGCTGGTCAAAAATGCAACTGTAATTTGGGTCAATCCATGTGAAATTGTCCAGGTTGGTTGCATGAGCGTTTCAATTATTTTTTTAAATATTTATATCCCTTGTATAAGAACAGTTTAAAACGTGTATTATTTTATTTTTGTCCCAAGTAATTAATTAATGGAGGCTACTTTTGTATTGCAGCGCATGCCACTATTTGTACTTGCAGACGTTTACGGAAACTGTAATATCTCCGGACTCGTTTATCATAGAACATTCAAACAAAACCACTTTTCTCCTTAAAGTCTGCTTGATAATTTTAGTCCTCTGCATGAAAAGCCTAAAACATATTCGTACTGTTCAAAATAGTATCCAAATATGATTGTCTAAATAGAAACAATTGCAGTTTTCAGGATGCTTTTTCGCACGGAAGGGATTGAATGTCGAAGTTGATTTTTTTGCACACTATTGCATTTCAAAGTATATTTAACGTATACGAAATACGAAGGCTTATATTTGCTTCCATAATTTTATATGCATTTTTGAAAATCCAAAAATTCCTACTTTATGGAAATGGGAGGGTGCATATTAAGGAAGCAAATATGGGTCTTCATATTTTGTATACGTTAAATATACTTTGATATGTAATAGTACACAGAAAATTAATTTTGACATTCAATCCCTTCCGTGCGAAAAAGCACCCTGAAAACTGCAATTGTTTCTATTTCGACAATCATATTTGCATACTATTTTGACCAGTTCATGCAGAGGACTAAAATTATCAAGCAGACTTTAAGGGGGAAAAAATATGATTTTTGATTGAATGTTCTATGATAAACGAGTCTTGAGATATTACATTTTCCGTAAACGTCTGCAAGCACAAATAGTGACATGTGTTGCAATACAAAAGTAACCTCCAAACTGTATATAGGAACCCTCCGGTCTATATATAAGGACTTCCAAGTCTCTATACAGGGGTTTTCCAGTCTGTTTGGTGGATACCGGAAATATTCCAGGGCGGAACAAAACTAGGACTGTTGCCTTGCAGTTAGTAGAGGGACTACAAAGGCAAGGGGAAGGTAACCCCGAACAAATATATCATGAAGAAGGGAAGCAGCTTCCCCATTACCACCCTGAGGCTGTAGATGAATAACATCCGCATGGCTCAGAGATGGGTAAAGGACCACATCTTGAATGTCTGCCTTTACTGCGAGGTCGTAGAGCTTACAACTCTACACCGCTAAATCACGTCAAGAAATAGTAACAAATGGTTCATGGATTCCCCTGGGGTAAAATATGCCGGAGGCAAACTAGACTCTCATTCGGATCTCCGGGTGGGGATTGCTTCAGGGGGTTCCAAGAACAGGATTAAGAAGGATCTTAGAATTGGAACGTGGAACGTAAGAACGTTATACAAAAGGACTGGCTGTACGCGAGACCGAGAAGTACAAGCTGGACATGTTAGCGATACAAGAATTCCGGTGGGAGGCTCAGGATAGCATTCAGCAGGACAAGTACACTTTCTACTACAGGGGAACACAGGAACTTCGAAACAGGGCTTCTAATTAAGGATACCATTCTTCCGGCGGTTCAGAATATAGGGTTCATAAACGAGAGGCTATAGTACGTTACGATACGTACTCGATGGTGCAACACGATTTTAATAAATGTCTAAGCACCGACCGATGAGGCTGATAAAAACGACAAATATATATTCAACAATGAGCTAGAAAGGCTCTTTGACCGACTATCGCAGTATAATTCGAAAATTGTGTTCGGTGATTTCAATGCAAAGGTGAGGAGGGAAGAAAAATATGGACCTACTATAGGCAAATACAGCCTTCACGAAAAGACCAACAACAATAGAGAAAGACATAACTTTCGCGATTTCGAGAAACCTACTGGTAAACAGCACGTGCTTTGAACATAAAGACATACACAAATACACATGGATATCTCCGGATGGTAAAACTCTCAACCAAATCGATCACGTTTTAGTAGATAGACGATGACACACCAACATAATGGAAGTTATGTCTTACACAGGAGCGGAAGGTGGCACCGACCATCAATTAGTGATCACAAAAATAAGAGAAAAGTCATGCATCGCGAACAGAAAAAGCAAGGAATCAAAACAACTGAAATTCGAAGTTAAACGATTGAATAATCCGAGCGTAAAAACAGATTACCAACTCAAACTCTCAAATAGGTTCGAAATATTAGCCTACTCGAGTAATAATAATGAAGATGATATTAACAATGAAATTGATGTAAGATGTGGGAGGTAATTCGTGAAACAATTAAGAGCGCAGCGAAGGAACGTGTAGGTGAGAAGAAACAACAGAAAAACAAACCTTTGTTTGATGAAGAATGCCTTAAGCTTCATGAGAAACGAAAACAAGCAAGGCAACAGTGGCTAGGTAATAAAAGCTAAGCAAATAACAACCACTACAGTAACGCGAAACGAAACGCCACACGCGGGTTCATAAACAAAAAGCGAGAATATCTGACGCAGAAGATTCAGGAGATAGAGGAAAACGGCAAGACAAATAACATATGGGATCTATACAAAGGGGTAAACTCGTTAAGAAAAGGTTACCAGCCGAGGTTAGGGATGATTAGAAATGAACGTGGAGATCTTCAAGCGGCCCCGGCTAACATTGTCGATGTGTGGTAAAGTTATTTCGACAAACTTCTTAATGCACACAACGGGGAACAAACAGAGGAATTTGACATCCGTACCGCAAAACCGTGGATTCCCGAACCTAGCGAAGTCGAGATCGAAATGTCGGTAAAGAAACTGACAAATTTCAAATCACCAGGAATAGACAATATTCCAGCGGAATTAATTAAAGCGAGAGGGACTGCGCTAAGCAAGGAACTACACAAATTGATAAGTGTTATATGGAGAAAGGAGGAGCTTCCAAAGGAATGGAAAACCTCAATAATAGTTCCGATTTACTAAAAAGGCGATGACTGTAATAATTACCGCTGAATCTCGTTACTCCCAACATGTTACAAAGTAGTGAGTAATATCCTTATAATTCGCCTAATCGTATACTTAGATGAAATATTTGGAGATCCCCAACGTGGATTTAGAAGAAATAGATGCACGTTGGGGCAGATTTTCGCCTTGAGACAAATTTTGCAGAAGAAATGAGAATACAATGGCACGGTTCACCAGGTATTTATTGATTCTAACGAAACTTATGATTCTATCAAAAGGTATAGTTATTCAGTATGTGAGTATCCTGATACGATTTGGAATACCGAAAAAACTTCTTCAAGTATCATTGAATGGTTTGAATCATTTGTTTGTATACGCGGATGATGTAGATTTAATAGGGGACGATATAGATGCACTACAAAGCAACACGATATCTAGTAGAAGCGTGCGATGAGATAGATCTATAGGTAAGCATAGATAAAACAAAATACATCATAACAAGCCGAAACACAGGAAATGAAGGAAATTAAAATATAATAATTAGGGATGAAGTTATAGAGAAAGTAAACAAATTTAAATACTTGGGAGCATACGTAACGAGCAAAAATGAGGTCACGGATGAAATAAAATGTATTGGGCAACGCATGTTTCTATTCAGTTCAAAAACCTCTAATATCGCGATTAATATATAAAAAAATTGAAATTGAAAATATTCAGAACAGTTATTCTGTCGGTAATACTTTACGGTTGCGAAAGTTAAGGTACCAGATGAACAAAAATTACGTGTGTTTGAAAATAAGGTTTTGAGAGAGATATACGGGCCAAAACGGGACGAGATGACTGGAGAATGGAGGAGACTGCATAATGAAGAACTTCACGAACTGTACGATTCACCCGATGTTGTAAAAATAATGAAATCGCGACGACTAAGATGGGCAGGGCATGTAGCTCGGATGGGGAAAAAAAGAAAATTACATTCTATCCTGGTTGGAAGGCTGGATGGAAGGAGACTACTGGGAAGACCGATACGTCGTTTGGAGGACAATATTAGTAGAGATCTTCGAGAAGTAGGGACAAGGACAGCACACGAGATCTTGACCCTTAACCGTTTTCTTTTATTATAAATACAGTATAACTTCACAATATTTTGTTCCGGATAACCAACTATATCTCAGCTTGTTTGGGAAGTACGTATTATAGAATAGTTCGCTTGAAGTATAAGGATATTCATTTAGACATCCTGGGGCCGGCAGGGTGATCATGTGGTCTGCATCGGTAGGCCAACGGCTCGAAGGTCCGGTGTTCGAGTCCCGGTAGGATCATGGGTGTGGATTTTATCGTGACGGGCCGAGGTCCAGAGTTACTAGACTGGCCCATATAAAAATAAAGTTTACCAAAGTTTAGACAGCCTGGGAACTGTTTCATTGAATTGAATTGAACTTTGAATGATGATTTTTCATCCCACCTCGTCCTGAGCTGAAGTTGCCTAAAGACCATTAGTAAATTCAATTCTATTCTTTATAATTTTCGACTCTTGTAGAATAAAGAGCGCCATATTGCAACGAGTCAGTTCTAACAATGCCAAGGTCATGCTGTGGAAACTTCGCCTAGTTACGTTCTGTAGTAAATGCTTTGTTTAGAGACAGTCGAAAAAGTGTTTGGATTGTTATGCAGATGTTTACGCTGAAACAGAAGCAGACACTGCACGGGAAACTTCTAATTGGGGTCAGTTGGGTCTGGATCATCCTGAAAATAAGATTTTTATATAAAAATAGCTTTGTGTTTGGCGTGACTACAGATATTTTAGACATAAACATAGGGGGTCTACTTTGGACCCCCCAGTTATTTGATCTGAAGAACTACTTAAAGAGTGTAACAAGCACCTCATAAATGCTTGGTCCAACGTTGGGCAATGGTGGACATTCTTGAATAGTGGTTAGTAAACAGTTACATGGGAAAAAAATTTTGTTCCAGAGTTGGACTAATCTTGAACTTTCGTTTGATAACATTGTTTGGGATATTAAGCCACCCAACGCAACGTTTAAATCAGGTTGTACAAAAGTAGTTTGATCATGGAATGAGCGACAAAGCGGGATTCACACAATATTAGGCCAACTATTTGCCAACTACAATATTTTCAAGACTATTACAAATTACGTTTGAGGAATATGAAAACAGAATAGGCCTACAATTTTCTTCTTTTTACGCCGTATAAAGACTACGAAACACTATCATATACCATTTCTACCTGGTCACAACTTTCCATGTCTATTACAAGTCGAAATGAAGTAGACTTGCTAAATTTTTTCCATGTATGCTGTTACTAAACGTATTTACTTATTAACAAACTGAAGACATATCTCACACAATTACCATTTTTACACTGAATATTTCAACAAGAAATAACAAACGAAATAATTTGGGAAGAGCGTTATTCAGAGGCACCCAGGTGAAACTTCAGTCAACACGATCGGCCTCTAGGATCTATCCCAAGGTCTCTGGAACATGAAGTCAATGATCTGTAACTGAGCTACGTGTACTCGATATGCACAGGAACATATGTATCCCGACAAAATAGCAACAAAATGTTTTACAGTAGTGAACCCCCCCCCACAAAAAAATTAAGCATAATCGTAGATAAAAAAAATGGACACATTTAGTAATGATCTCATAAATTGGGAAAAGTGTTTAAAGAAGAAAGGCAGTCAAATTGTTTTAGCGTTAAGAATTACCAAAAAGCAAAAAGATTTCTGCAGTGAATAGGGTAGGTACACTTACTGTTTAAGTCATGCAGGTCTTTTTCCAAATTGGAATAAATCGGAGACAATATTGTGTAAGCTCAAATTATCGATAACTTTCTTTCCTTTTAACAAAGAGAATTGGAGAGAGGGAGAGAAATGCGATATTTTTTTTCGTACAGAAAGCCAATTGGAAATCTATTAGAAGAAGTCTGTGCCAGAACCATTAGCGTCCTCTGTTAAATTGCTGACCATTTGCTCTGACACTTGGCACAACATTTTCTTTTTTTCTCTTTATCTTCTTTCTCTTAATATTTTCTCTTCTTACTTTCAATGTGCCGGAAAAGGAAATGGAAACATTATGGCGTTCAAGGGAATAGTCTCTATTAGAAGAAATGTCCAATCTTGCCAAATTTTATATTATTTACCTCAGTGCATGTTTCATTTTAACAGGGAGCCTGACGACGACGCTATAAGGCAAACAAGATGTATTAACAAACACTAACCACAACCCCTACAGTGTAAAAAAAAACGTTGATTTTTTTTAATTGAGAAGAAAGTTTTTATCTGTGTACTGAGAAACCATTTTCATAGAAATGATATCAGCTTCATCATTTAATGGAAAATGAGAACATGGGTATCATTCCCGTAGCACAATTATGGTTACCGTTAATATAAATTTTAATAATACAGTTTACCAATGCAAGTATAGGTGGATTTACTAGGGCTTTTTTTCTGTGCAGTTTAAATCCTGGGTATAGATATATCTGTTTATTCGCTTAACGTATTCTCCAACCCTCCTGACTGTAGTTATTACTAGTTAATTTGCCAAATATTCTCGGATTTGAAATTTTCCTATCATTTCTCCTTACAGACTCCGGCGCCCTACACCTTCACTGTCATACTATTGGTGCATTTCTTATTACAATGCTGTCCTTTACTGGCTTTAATACGTTCAGTGCTGTCTTCCATTTACATTTCGGAAATGCCATACAGCGAAACGCCACACAGTGCGGCCGATTCCAAATAAGCTGGTCAAAAGTTAAGAATTTCTTTCGGTAGGCCTACAGGCTGAGGTAGATCTCGAAGTTCTTTTTTATTTTCAAAAATTCAAATCTCGCCTTATATGAGAGCTATCGAGAAATTATTTAAAGATTTGTTCATTATTCATCAAGAGCTGTTTAACTATACCCCACAAGACGTGTATATATATATACATACTCGCTTTGCTTCGCTGGAAGCGCTGTCCCCCAGATTCGCCCCCCAACTTCAGTGTTTTTGAGAGGATGCGCCTCCGTTATCTTTACTAAAATCTCCCAGCAGCACTACACCACCATGGTGTCCATCTGCACCCTCCCAAAGGGGGGGGGGTGCTCCATTGATTGTAACATACTCTTGGTCATACACATTCAAATAAAATTTCGTTTCTCTACCTTCAATGATATGGAAATTGCGTTTTGGGGGCGGCCATTTTGGATCCAAGTTGACGACTTTTTGAAAGTTTTCTTATATTGTCGTGACCTACTTGTGATGGTACATATTCAAATAACATTTCATTTATCCAGATCAAACGGTGTGCAAAATGGGATTTTGGGCAGTCATTTTGGATCCAAGATGGCGACTTTTCCCAAATGTTGTAATATTTCCCTAACCTACTTGTCATAATGCACCTTTATGCCAAATTTCGTTTCTTTAGTTCAAATGGTGTGGAAAAAGGATTTTTAGGTCCGCCATTTTGGATGCAAGATGGCGTCTTTGAACTCATTAGGTAACATTTTCGTAATCAAATAGTGATGTTGTACCTTTTTGCCAAATTTGATTTCAACAGCCCCAGCGGTGTAGGCTGTGTATTCTATACAACAATGGGTTCGGCGGCCATTTTGGATCCAAGATGGTGACCGATTTTGCTCATTAACGAACTTAACTATTACGCCTAGAAACAACATATAAAAATTTGGTTCAAATATTTTCAAAATTATGGTCGCTAGCGTGTTAATATATATATATATATATATATATACACTTTGATATCGTACCGATCTCAAAAAAAGTAAATGTTATGGTCAGAAATTACTTATGAAAGTGTTTATTTCCTTTTACCTGCCCCGGAATAGAGTCACAAAACTACCTTTGTTCGATTGGAATCGATTGTGTTACTGAGGCAGTAAAGAACGCACGTGTTGAAAGTTATATAAAAACTTTAGATTGAAGCAGATAATAATATAATAAAATGGAATCAACGTCTGAAAGTACGTAGAATATAAAAAATGTCTCGAAAGAATAATTTGCCAAATATAAATTATTAATGAAACAATAATTGTTATTAATTTTTATTAATTGAAATCTTTAAAATAAGACATATTATGAAAAAGCTATGTTGCTCCGCTATCAGACTTATTTTAAGTTATAGTCAAATGTATTTTCTTCAATATGAAAAATGCTGCCCGAAGTTGTCACCCTGTTTTTTAATTCAATTTTTAATAAGCACATATTACAAGATATAGCCCCATGATCACTGACTAAATGACTAATTCATAATAATTCCCAGGCCAAACTACTGGAGCTAGAAACACCAAATTTGGTATGAGGGTACATCATCACTAGTAGGTAAAAGGAAATATCCCAAATTTAAAAAAAAATCGCCATCTTGGATCCAAAACGGCCGCCCAAAAAAAAGCATTGTTGTATAAAATACACAGACTAAACCGCTGGGGCTACTAAAGCGAAATTCGATATGACAGTACATCATCACTAGTAGGTTAAGAAAATATTACAAAATGTATCCAAAGACGCTATATTGGATCCAAAATGGTGGACACAAGAAACAATTTTCCGCACCGTTTTAGCTCGACATACGAAATTTGTCATAAAGGTGTATCATCACGAGTACTTAGGAAAATGTTACAACATTTTGAAAAAGTCGCCATCTTTAATGCAAAATGGCCGCCCAAAAACCTATTTTTCAAACCACTTAAGCTAGAGAAACGTAATTTGGTATGAAGATGTATACCAAGAGTAGGTTACAATAAATGGGGCAAACCTCCCCTATGGTGCAACCCCAACGGGGGCCTGGGGGCAGCGACCATTGTGAAGCAAAGGGAGTGAAAGTTATATTATTAGAATAAACGACTAAATGAAAAGCGAAAGATAGAAGCATCGTGCAATGTTGTTTTTCACATATCTAACCTCAAAAGAAGAGACATGGAATAAGTGTGTATGTTTGTGGATGTGGATGTATGTGCCTGATATATATGCAGAGAGGTTTGTGAACTGAAGTTGGTAGTTTGCTATTGGCTCAACTAACTGTGAGAGTTAGTCAAGAAGATGAACAAAACGTTGTTTCAAAGTCAGAATGTTCGACATTAGAAGACACTGATGCCTCTATAAATTTATCGTCTGACAATAAAACTGATTTTTTAGTAATTACATTTTTAATATAATAAATTATTTATGGTTATAATTAATGAAAACTAATTTTTCAAAAATTAATTGTACAAGTAAAAGTAAAGTAGAAGTAAAAAAACTTCAATTAATAGTGCAAAATATACATTTTTGCATCTCTTAACTTTCTATGTTCTTGAATTTTTTAAAGATTTCTAATCGCCGTGTCTCCAGCTGTAAACAAAATGTACTTTTCTTCAGTTCATTGTTAAAACAAGATGCAGAGGGAAACAAAGGGTAATACCGACAAGCATAACCCTTAAGCAACAAAACGCTTTTTCCTGTTTCAATGAAACAGATATTTCGTTTAATTGTAAGGTAGTTGAATCATAAACTTAATTAAATCAATCTTCTATGTATTCAAGGTTTTCTTTAAAAATATTTTCAGGTGCCGTACTCAGAAATTGAACAGAATATAATCGTGTGAAATGATTGGAAACTATAATTTTATCGTTGCTTTCTTCTTCACTGGAATCCGGGACATTTATGCGTCCTGATAATTCATTTTCGGACGCCGAGAGGCGCACCGGGTACACACATTTCAATTCCGGCTCGATCCTAGGTTTTTCGGGAAGTAGTACTCTGCATTCATGGCATTGACACAATATATACCAGAAGCTCGCAAGGTGTCGCGATCATACTTTATACATCATCTTATTACAACTGTCATGTTAATGAAATAAAATTTGATAGAAATCAAAAATATGATGCATCAAAGTGACGCAATAAAGAAACGGAATAACATTGCTTGACGAAGAAAATAAGGATGGTGCATTTTCTAGTATTATAAATTCCCAATCAATAAATATGTTATAGTACCTGGAAATAAAGATTACGTACTTGGAACACCTAGAAATAGATTTCTCGATGGTCAGTAGAATCAACTTAGGAATTGCTTTTTTTTTTCGGTGCTTTAACTGGATTGAAATTAAATTGAATTTTCTTCAGGCTCTGATAGGATGTTGGGAGGGAATTCGATCAGGGACTAGTTTGAAGGTACCATCACATCATTAGCAACGTGTGCCTGAGGACACCTTCCTAGATGTGATAAGCAACTGCGTTCTTAGCCAGAATCATTCGGACTTAAAGCCAACGCTATACCAACTGGCCTGCGTCCGCTGTGTATTGACTGGCTTCGCACCTCTCCTGTACAGATTTCCCAATGAAAATAAACACAAAATTAATTCGAAGAATAAACTTTTAAAACAATTTCAGACATCAAATAAATCACTTTTTTTTAAAGTAGTAACGTCTCCATTCTATTGAAAGGAAAGATCAACTTAACATTTTTTTTTCAGCTAATGGATATTTCAAATTGATCGTAAGTGGAACTCCTGAGTATCCATTTTTCTTTTTAAGAAAAAGAAACTTTTCCTGCTGTATTTCTTCTTTAAAGTAGCTAAAGTAGTATTCAGCTTTCCAAAGACCTCTATATTTTTCATTTTCCTGTTTTTCTTGTTCGTTCCCCTGAATATTAAAAGAGGTAACTCACTTATTCTTTATGTTAGAATTTCATCAATTATTCATCCCTTTTTGATTTTCTGTAAAACTTCCTCTTTTACATTTTATCTGTGATTCGTTTGCTTTATTCGATGCCTATACATAAGGTTATCTACAGCATATAAAGAACGTAATAGGGTGCTTGAAGGACGGCAATATGCTAATTACTTCCAAGACATGATATCGTACTTAAAAATTACAAACATTATGTTAGGAATAACAAATAGCATTATGTGTATAAGCAAATAAAAAAAATGTAAGTGAATACAGTTTACCAACAGAATAATATACATATTAGTGTATTGCACAAATCTGTTCCCTAAAAATACGGTTTACGAGATCAAGAATGTCATTTTAAGGTGAAATATCCCGCAGTGTAGGACTCATAAAACTAGATACGGGTGTTATCGTTT
The DNA here is from genome assembly GCA_022664845.1 of Lepisma saccharinum. Classification (NCBI taxonomy): domain Eukaryota; kingdom Metazoa; phylum Arthropoda; class Insecta; order Zygentoma; family Lepismatidae; genus Lepisma; species Lepisma saccharinum. The sequence continues at coordinate 8,011 of JAGDQP010025359.1, read as the reverse complement.
GTAGTCAACTTATCAATTTGTCCAATAAGCTAGTACCTACAACAAACCAAATTGATTTTGCACAAGCGAGTGGTAGAGAGTATTGTAATGTGTTTAATTATGTGTGTTATTCAATAAAGAAGTATTAATCTAAATTTCACATAGTGGCCTTCGAACATACATACACCAAGTCTCGGGAGAGAGCATTGTCAGACACTTATAACAGAGAGCATTGTCGGAAACTTTCTGGACAAAATTTACACCCGTACATGAAGAATTCTGATGGACGTGGATTGGAAGAGGAATGTTTCAATACAATTTTGTCTGGCCTGTACGTTCTCCAGATCTCAATCCCCAATTATTGTTCGGATGGGGTGTCTCGTGTAAGGACTTTGTTCCAACCAAAGATATGCTGATCCTCTAAATATCCTTCCTGGTTTAATGCGGAAGCGCGGTCTGTTCAGAAAAATAAAAAAACTTGCATTGGAAGCAACATCCTAATGTACATACTTATAGCTCTTTCTTCCAGATCAGACGCTACTCCGAGTAATTACTTAGGGCAAAGTATCAAAATTATATTCACGATATAGCATCTGAAATATCAACCAATCCTAGGAGATTTTGGTCTCTCATAAACTCTTAAAGATGTCAGTCACGTATTCCGACAGAGTTAGTTTATGATTCAGGTACAGCTGCAGGTGTAAAAATGATTTATCTATTGAAGGAATACTTCTCTAACAATTCCTGTGTTCTATCTTCTCCTTTGCCACCTCCTCAACTTCAAGAGATATGTTTGCATTCACTGTCATCATTAAGTACATCATGTGATGGGGTAAAATATCTGCTTTCTTTTTTACTTCTGAATCGTTCTTCAGGCTCTGATTGATTTAATACTATTTTTTAATTAATTCTGCCGAATCTTTAGCTTACCATTTTTCTCGTCTTTTAAATAGGTGTTTTGCTGAAGGTGTATTTCCTTATTCTTGGAAGCAGACTAATATTGTACCCATTCTGAAATCTGTAGGTAAGACCTATGTCTCTTCATGCAGACATATTTTGTCTGTGGTGTGTGAAAGAATAATCAAATATAGACGTTATAATTTTGTCTCATCTATCCAGACTCTCCTCAATATGACTTTCTTCCTGGTAGCACCAGTCTGTCCTTGTTACTTTCTGATGTCAGTCTGATGTAATCTATCTAGATCTAAGTAAGGCTTTTGATAGAATCGATCGTAACTTTTTATTCATAAATTAACTCACTCATTTAATATCCATGGTAACTTCTTTTATTACTGTAACATTTTTTTTTAAGTTCTTTTCTAATCCTCTCTGGTGTACCTCAAGACAGTGTTTTGGGTCGTCTCCTTTCCTTTTATATGTGGACGATCTCCCATCTTGTCTCTCGTCATCTGAAATCAAAATGCTCGTTTTTGCTGATGACTATCAATTATTTCGAGAAATTAGGTTACTACATGATGTTGCTGATCTCCAAAATTCCAACTCTGACCTGTTGGAACAGTGTAATGTGCTGAACTTGAAAATAAATCTCTCAAAATCTTCTTTTCGTATTATTTCTTTAAAGAAGATCAAATTTCATCTGCCTACTTCATTGAAGACAATCCTATGGCTAAACTTTCTTGTCAAAAGGACCTGGGAGTGGTATTTGACGAAAATCTTTTGGTTGGCGATCACGTGACCTCTCTAACTAAGAGTTCTATACGCTTACTTGGTCTTCTCTATAGATTTACAGAAATTATGGACCTTCATTCATTGAGTATGAACTACAAAACTTTCATCTCCCCTACAATTGAATATGGCTCCCCAATTCGGAACATGACAAGCTAGTATATCTAATATATCTCGTATTGATTCTGTTTTGAACTTTTTCCTTGCTTTAGTCAAAAAAAGAAAAAAGAAAAGAAAGAAAAGCAAATCCGAGTTATAATCCGTTCTTGGCCTCCACATCCTCTCTTCTAATCGCAAGTTGGCAGATATGAAGCACTTATGCAAGATACTTATAGAACGGGAATCTTAGAACTGGAGAGTTAATATCTAAATTTTACTTCCGTGTTCCCTTGCGAATAACCTGAAACAATAACCTGCCTCATTGTGCCTCCTAGGTTCGTTATTATGTATTATAATCGTCATATTATTGATATTACTTGCTGTGTTATGTGTCGTTTAATTTAATTTCATGTCATTTAGTTTATAGTAATGATATTTAGTTTTTTTTTTTGTAAAATAGCAACCCCAGCTAGCTATATCTGAAACTTAAAAAGTAAATAAATAAGAACATGTTTATACTATGAAGCCATATATCGTACGCACATGACCCCCAACAGAAAACGCGATTTTGACTATAGGTCCTACCTGCAAAAATATTCTTCAGAGATCTGGAGACCTACTGGTGAACGTTCAAAGAATGTGTTCACTAGGATTGTGACATATGGAGACTGTATGAAAACAAATTACATTTTCGTAGTATATTGTGTTATCAGTATTATTTCTCTGCATAGGTTATTTCCACACAAGTGTTAACATTTTTCAAGCCTTCCCTTCCCTCTACCTCAGCTGCTTTATCGGTTTATTCTATTCTAGGAAAAGAAGGGATTCATCGACATTTTATCAAGTCTGTAGTAAAAAGCATTTTAAACATTTAATTTTGTTGAGATGCTGTTATTAAACGTTTCTAAAGTCTTACAAGTACATTTTACAAACCTTAGCAGTTTAATTAATTATTAATAATAGTTCATCTTTAAGTATCTCTGAAGACCAATAGATGGTATCTAGATCGCAATTGTGCTTAAAACCAGAAGGAGTTTCTTCTTTCCCTGTACTGTTCAATTGTTAGAGAATCAAAAACAGTTTATATCCGTACAGTCAGCTCAGGTCCTGGGATCGAGTTTCGATACCAGGCTTAGCACTACTCATTCCGCCTCCTTCACATTCCCTATTTCAGGGAGTAGCACGATTTGAAGACTTAATGAGATTAGAGGATCATCTAATACATTAAAAATCCATTATTCAATCTTCCGGAATGTTTTAGAAAGAGAATATCAAACTGATATTCAGAGACTAACTTTATATTTTGAAATATAGATATTTGTACAAAAATATATTATTTTATTCTCAGGTTATGCAAGGTTTCGGGGTTAAGTATGAAAAGACCCATAGAAGTGAAGGTACATAGGAAAATCGATTGAGATTCTGTATCTACGATTGGATGGAAAACCTTGGTCCATTATTGGCTAAAAAATCTGCGCCTGTGATGGTTAGAAAATACGTCATTGTGAATGGACTAGAACATCTGCATCTGTGATTTGTTACAAGATTTGTACATGCGATTAGGCCAGACAGCCGTTTCTTTGATTAATTGAAGGCGCATTAGGTTTCTTTTTATGACTGGCAGTCATGTTTGGCTGAGCCGATAGCCTATATCTGGGTTGAGTTAGCAGAAAGCTGAGTACACGGCAAAAAATAGATGTGTTAATTCAACACTTTTTGTTGTCCCAGGGTGACTACAGATTTTGGTGATTCAGAACAATGGATGTGTTATTAATGTTGATTGAACACAATGGAGGGAGTGACATTATCACAACGGTGTTGAAATTACACAAGAAACGGTCTTAAATTTATTTTATTTTATTTAAGTCCTTTGGGAAGCATTGGCTCAAGTTCAATGAATAATAATGCGAGGTTTGGTGGAATGAAGAAGGTGGAAGGAAACAGAAAACCCCCGAGAAAAACCATGCACCGGTGTTTGTCCGCTACAAAGCTCAAATTACACGAGTCGAGCTTGAACTGGGGACCACACGCACCAGAGGTGAGCACTCTATCACCGAGCCACCGCGGTCTTACAAACAAACGGTGTTGGTTTGAATTTAAATTTACTTTAAAGCCTTTAGGCATCTGAAGCTTAGGCCGAAACTGTGTTGGTTTAAAACAAAAAAGTAGTGGTCATTCTGGGACACCGAAAAGTATTGAATTAACACAGCCATATATATATATATATATATATATATATATATATATATATATTACGTATCAACTCAGTAAAATATTACGGTCTACCATAAAGCAACGATAACAACGGGCAAGGTAATGAGGAGCGTCTGTCTAGACCAATACAGAACCGAAACTGGGTCTCTTTTGATGACCTGCTGACCCGGCCTTACCCAAACGTAATTGACCCGGTCCGAAACTTGACCCGAATAACACGTTTGACCCGGTCTGAGAAACATAATTAACTGGGAATTTCGGCATTGTAATTTTCATACTCTGAACGTAACATCTCGGGTCCTGAGATTACCTCTGGAAACATTGTTCAAACGCAAGGAAATGATTAGAAACCTTGTTTTGTTCTCCGGGTTACCGATTCTAAATCGGGTCACCAGGTCAGGCGTGATCCGAAGCCTAGACCCGGTGACCCGGTCCAAAACTTGACCCAGTGACCTGTTTCAGCTCTAGGCCAATCATAGTCACGGATCTTTAATCAGATCGAATTCACTTATATTTCACCCAATGACAAGGATGCATTTTCTCACTAATCACATCTGGAAAACCTGATTAACTAGGGTCAGTAGAAAGATTCAAAACTCCGTATCTCCTCGGTGCTGATTCGAAGTAAGCGACCCAAGCCATTAGATCATGGTGGATCAGTAGCGACCTTTAGTTAATATAAAAGTTCTGTTTAAATTTCTAACGGATAGATCTGTATCTCTGTTCCCATGGAACAAAGGGAAACGCATGTTCACACTTTAAAAACACGGAGTTAAGTTAATATTTTGTCTTCTGTTTGCAGCACAGAATTTTTTTACAAACATATCGCTTTGTTGTCAAACGCAAACCGGAATAAAAACGATAAATTACTATTCTGTTGTTCCGTCACCGCGAAAGCAGTAAAAAAAAGTTATCTGCGAGGGAGAAAAAAAAATTGAAAGGTAAAAGAGGAGGCAACAGAATCGATTAGAACTACAAGGAAAGCGTTAGGAGGACACATTATCAATTTCTGGGAAATATTTAAACCAGTAGAACTCTCTAGAAAATAGAGTTAAAAAAAAATCTTTCTTCAAGTAAGCAATATTAAAAGCAAATGTTTTGAAAGAGGCGTTGCGTCTGTCAGAAACATTGGTCGTAAATTACGTTAATATCAGAGTTATTGTTTCTAAGAGAGTTCAAATAAAGGGGAAAATGCTTTAGAGTGAGAGCAAAAAGGCGTTAATTTGGAAAGGATATACAGTGTAAGTACATTAACAACAGTTCATGAAGGAGGCAATGCAGATGCGTAAAAATGCGATTCATATTTTGTATATTTTTAACTTTTTCAAGGCATTAAAAATTGCATTAAACTTTTGTGTGGATCTGTATCGAAACCAAATAACTGAAATATTAGATAAAGTTGGGTAATGTGGACCCCTATTTTTATTTTGATACATAATTATCTTCCTAGAACAATTTGTTGAATATTTATCCTTTGTTTTGAAACACCAAATACAACTCTATCTTATTAGTTGCTGTTATTTTTGTTTATTCGGGAAGACTTTTTTTGAAAGTGGTCAGGCAAAGCGGATCCCTGGGAGGGAGTAAGATGGAGCCGTGGATCCACTCTATTCTTCCAGGTTATGATACAACAATAACGTAAGACTTTATTTCGCCTGTAACTGACACTGAAAGGTTATCTTTTCCTACCAGATACAACGATCACGAAAACATAATGTAAAGAGCATTCTAACACAGAATAAAAATGAAAATCATTAATCATGTCTTCTTTAGCTTACTTAGGGCCTACACAAATTGCATACAAAATTGTCACTACTAAAATAGACAGGTTTCATGACACCATTCCAAGCGCATGACACACTGTACCCATTTCTTACCACTACAGTCGTCATTAACTTTATTACATATTTGATTTTGCATTTATAATATATGCTATGCTTTATTATAAAATTCAATATCCGAATTTCTATTTGACGCTTGTAGTCACTATTGACAATGCCCACGCAATTTTCCTGAATACTTCTGAAAGGGAGAAAAATGCGGTTAACGTGAACGGAATTCCAATACTATGCTAATATGAACAATGTAGACTGTTAGACAGATTAGTGAATGTACGTATTCAAAATCTGTATTACTGAGTCGAATATTGTTAAAATTAATTTCATGAACATTGCATTAGTGACATAACTAAAATGTTTGGTAAAGTGGCCCTCGTCCAGTTTAGCTACCGTGAAGGGGATCCACTTTAGCCACCGTCACAGCTTTCTCTTTTAGGTATGATAGCTAAAATAATATAGATTGATAGCTAACAAAAATACACTATAACTTACAATAAACTTTCTTCTTAATGTACAATCCTATAAACAGCCTTACAGGTGGGTAATATTGAAAAAAATATATAGAGAAACTTGCATTGGAAAACTTCGAAATCTTCCCAGGATGCAAATCAACTTCTACTACACCGACAATAATGCTTTCTGACCTGAAATTTCTCAGGTATGTGACCTACTGACAGTGTTGCCTGCTCATTAAACTAAACACCACGGGTGAAAATACCAGGATTCACTTTACAGGACAGTGTCCACATATACTGAACTTCTTCCACTAGGTGATCTTCTGCAAACAGATAACTTTATGTGCGAATGTGTGTGACAGATATTTTTTTTCAGAATATACCTCTTGAAGGTAATTCGTGTTTATTACAGTAATTTAATACTGTCCATTTCTGTCGCTTGGTATGCTTCATGGCATCAGGTCAAAAGGTAAGCAAGAACTTATCTATTTAAAAATGTTAATGAATTATGAAATAATCTTTTAAAGTGTTGAGTAAGTATGAAAACTGACTATAAAATAATTATCGATATTTCCAAAGCGAATATTTCCTTCCTTATTTTATCTTATTTACGGTGACGTAAATACGTTCTCACTCCATCGAGCGGCCGTGGCTCTGTGGTAGAGCGTTGGCTTAGCATTCGTGAGGTCATGGTTTCAATCCCAGCGGCCGACCGCTTGAGGTTTTTGCAGGGTTTCTCCCAGTCACAACACGCAAACGCCGGGATACCACCTTCAACTTAGGGTTTGGCCAACACCTTTTCATAACTGTTCCCCTCTCCTTTCCCGGCCAGAGTCTTAGATGCCTAAAGGTCATAAATAATTTCATCTTTCAACCTTCTTACTCTGACACCTAGATTTCATGATGGAATCATAGGAAACATAAGAATCTCTAGAAGCGTAAGTGATTTTCACGCTTAAGGTTGAAATTCGCTTGCAGTTTCATCTGTAGTACAGCTGAATTGAAGGTGTAACCGAATCCAAAGGTGCACCGTCAAGTGCACTATTTGCATCGTCCCGTTGTACCCTGTTTAGCCCCGTTGTCCGATTTCAAACGGTAGATGGCACTACTGTAATAACAGTTGAAAGCCTAATGGACGCAAGGTACATGCATAAATGTTGAAGGTCTTATTCCGAAGAAATGGGAATTGAATTTAATTGAATTTTTATTTAAGGCTTTTTGGCAACTTTGGCTCAGGCAGAAGAAAGTAAAATGTTAAACAGAAAGTTATCAACAAATGTTATAACTATATTGCAACAGTTTACTAAATGCATATCGTGAGAAAATAAATTTCCTCGAAGAATGATATCTGAAAATATGCAGCATCTTACTGGATTTCTACAAAGGCAAATAGGGCGGGGGGGGGGATTGTAAGTAGAATTTTTCAGGATCAATTTTAACAGTAAAAATTTTAAAGTTATACTCAAAATTTTGGAGGGGGTGACCCCTCTATCGGGATATGAGAAAGGGCAGAACCCTATATGACATATCAAATCAAGGCACTTATGTTGTTGCGGTTTGAAAATCTTAGTAATGTAGTAAAATAATAATAATAATAATAATAAAGAAAATTCGTTATGCAAACCTGCACATAGAAACACAAGTGAAGACGCGAAAGTAGATATTCTAGAACAGCAATTCAAACAGATATCTGCATTCGGTAGGTCCGGGGTCGATATCTATGGCGTGCCTGAAGTTTTT
>JAGDQP010025358.1:0-26997 GCA_022664845.1 Lepisma saccharinum | reverse complement strand
GTACAACTCAATAGTTTTCAACTTATTCCTGACTGTGAAAATTTTTCGACACTATAAAAACATTTTTCAATAAGCAGTTTTCTTAACAGCGATTTAAAGGTGTTTTTGTCTTTAGCATGCTTAATATTTACGGGTAGATCATAAAATTTAATACCCATATATAGTTGGGATTTGGAGAACATTGTTGTTTTGTGATAGGGTAGGGACAGATCTTGATTGTGTCTTGTATAGTGTTCGTGTTTATTGTAGTTTCTCTTCAAATGATCAGTATTATTATATGTCAGAAGAAGTACTTCATATATATAAAGTGACGGAAAAGTTAATATATTTAATTCTCGAAATAGTCTTTTGCATGACGTACGTCTAGACATGCCAGTTATCGTTCTTATTGCTTGCTTTTGCAATAAAAAGGGTTTCTGTCTATTCGGAGAGTAACCCCAAAAAGCCAGTCCGTATCTTAATTGTGATTCGAACATGGCGTGATACACCGTTAATATAGTATTTCTGTTAACAATTGGTACTAATGACCTAATTAGGAAGATGGTTGAAGAGAGTTTACCACATAATACATCAATATGCTCTTTCCACTTTAGCTCTTCATCAAGTATTACACCAAGAAATTTTGTAAATTGAGAACATGTAATTTCCTTATTTAATATGCTTAATTTCTGTGTAGCATTGATCGTCTGCCGCTTCTTATGGAAATAAATGTATTTCGTTTTTTCACTGTTCAATTTTAGTTTATTATGTTGAAACCAATTTTCTAATTGAGATACTGTTGTGTCGATTTTTTGTTGAAGATTTGCCATATCGGACCTGATTAGTACATTAGTATCATCAGCATAAAGAATTGTATTTCCTTGTGTGATATGTTGAGGAAGATCGTTGATATATATTAAAAACATAAGCGGTCCGAGTACGGAGTCTTGTGGAACACCAACTTTTAATTTTACAAGGGAAGAAATTGATTTTGTTATTAAACCCGTATTTTCGTCACTATGACTAATTTCAACTATCTGGGTTTTGTTTAGTAAATATGATTCTAGCCAGGATAAGGACTTTCCTCGTATGCCATAGCGATATAATTTATTTAGTAAAATACTGTGGTTAACACTGTCGAAAGCTTTGCTTAAGTCACAAAAAATACCAAATGAATTTTCCTTATTATCTAGTCCATGTAAAATGTCCTGAAGAAAATCTGAAAGTGCCGTTAGAGTTGATTTTCCACGAAGAAACCCATGCTGGGATTGAGATATCACTTTGTTATATGCGAGGTGATTTTTAATTCGATTGCAAATCACAGTTTCAAATATTTTTGAGAACGCAGAAGTGAGAGATATTGGGCGGTAATTTTTCACATGTTTTTTATTCCCTTTCTTAAATAGGGGTTTCACTATGGTTGTTTTTAGATACTGTGGAAATATGCCTTGCTGAAATGATTCGTTTATGATATGTGCTAGAGGGTACGCAATGATATATGCAGATTTTTTAAGCACATACATCGGAACTTCATCGTATCCACAAGACGTGGTATTCTTAAGTTTCATTATTACTCTCATGACTTCTTGAGGGGTGGTGGGCGTCAAAAACAGAGTGTTGGAGATAAATGGAATGCTATTGTTGTTTTGAATTAGCAAATCTGATGTATCATTAAGTTCATACATTCCAGTGCTAGAAAAATAATTGTTGAAATATTCTGCAACCTCTTTGGGGTCGTTAATAACATTATTACTAGAATTAATTAATTCGATATTTTTGTTTGAGTTGTCAATATTACGGGATTCCCGTTTAATAATTTCCCATGTCATCTTATTTTTATTAGTAGCGTTTTGTATCGATTTGTTATAATGCATTTTCTTTGCTTCAGTCAGTACCTTCTTATATACTTTCTTGTATTTCGCGTAATATTTAATAGAACTTTCATCTGCACTGCTTTTACTCTGCGTATAAAGTTGTTTTAATTTATTACACGATGTAATAATACCGATAGTAATCCAAGGTTTTTTGCATCTAATATTTATTTTTCTCAGTTTCTTGGGAAAGGAGGATTCGAAATAAAATTTAAATTTATCAAAAAAAATGTTTGAAAATGAGTTCTATTGTACTCGTTTGAAGGTTTAGCAAATTCCAATCTTCTACCTCTAATGATCGTACAAATTCTTCTGTGTTTGAATCATTAAAGTGTCGTTTCGAGATGGTGATACTGTTAAATGATCTTTTACGGTGAAAGTCTTTTAGAATTAGACACTGACAAAGGTGATAGTTAATACCGAGATCTAACACTGATGATGTATAACGATTAGGTGGATAATTTGTTAATATATTATCAATAATGCTTTTAGACGTTTTGGTTATATGTGTGGGTTGAGAAATGGTGAAAACAAGATTACATGATTTTAGTACTGCCTCAAATTTCGATGTGTTTGATGAGTTAGTAGATATGTCAATGTTAAAGTCCCCACTTATTACAATTGTGCTGTATTTGAAAATAATCGCATTGAGAAGAATGTCTAAATTATGTAAAAATATATTAACATTTGCGTAAGGCGTTCTATATATCACAATGATAGCATTTTTTACATTGTTGGAAATTTCTATTGCTGCAAATTCAAAATGTTTATCGCATGGTTGCCCAAATTTAGTTAAATCTAATTTTACAGCATTTAATGTTGTTTTAGCTAATACACAAACACCGCCGTTATTCATCGAATTTCTACAGTATATTGAGATAATCTCATAGCCAGAAAAACTAATTTTCTCGTTTTCGCGAAGCCAATGCTCTGAAAAACACATAATATCGGGGTTTATATCATCAATAAAGATTTCTAGTTCTAACCTTTTGTTTCTTATTGACTGAAGGTTTTGGTGAATAACCGTCAGATCATTATTGCCCTCCAGCGTTTCTATACAAATTTGTGATTTTAAGGGAGCTCGTGTATTAGTACAGATAGCTTCATCAGAAAAAAAATCTGTTTGTCTTTTGTCCACTTTTGTAATTTCCCTATTCTTTACCATAAAAAATCATCTGATAATACTTTTGGTGTTCTTATACGTTTACTGCTAAGTCGCGTGCTACATACTTCTACTTCCCCATTTTGTACTGTGTTTATATCATTCGTACAATTAGCGTTTGCTACCTGCCAACAAAGTTCCTTAATACTTCCATCTGAAGTTACGTTTACTTCATTAGTTTCTGCTGTTACTGGTGGTTTCTCCACCAACATATCACTGTGATCTAATTTATCAAACACGTTTTGTGGTTTATACATATCACAACTTATTTCTAACATGCATCCCTTGTATGAATTTTGGAATCTTATCGAGGTCAATTGGTTTACAGAAACTGTTTGCATATTGACATAAGATTTGATTAATCGGTACATACCCAGGAACACTAATTTGACAATTTAGAAGAGTCGGGTTTATGTAGGTCTGGAGAGGAAGATTTGTAGCAGACCGCGGAACTATTGTTTTGGAGATTTTTTTGATACCTTGGACATGTTGTAATACATTTGAGTCAGATACAACAATATTTACACTGATTTGTACCTCATCATTACTAACACTGCAATTCTTTCTCTACTTCAATGCATTCCGTACATTCCTTAACATAAGGTACATATAAATCAGAGCTGTTCCCTTGTACATTTTCTGATACTAAAGAGTTAGATATGCTATTTGTATTATCTACCTTCGTACAGATTTGATCCTTACCTTCATTAGTTACACTGGGATCCCTATGATCGATTTTCTGGCATTCAATCGAATCATTTACATTACAAGAACTACTCTCAAAGATGATTTCCTTCTCTGGTATGTTCACTAGCCGAAATATTTCTCGGCATAGTTGTCTTTTGCCACTCTTGTTGAGATGTAGACCATGCTTTGTGTGCCTGGATCTTTGCAACGCATGTGTATCTAATATACTAACATTACGATATTTACTACATAATTGGGTCCATTGCATGTTTATTTTCTTGATCTCTCTATTTACGCACGAACATTCACTTAAGTCGTATCGATGCGGTACATTACACAGAACTATGTTAGTATGTTGCAACGACGGCAAGATTTCTTTCAGAGTATCGATTGCATCACTTGACTGGTTTCTCGCAACGTCATTTGTACCCCCCATAATAACAACGAAATCAGCTGTATTGTATTGGCTACAGTTCCGAACTAAGTTTTTTGTCACTTCCGACATTGTAGCATTAGGTTTTACTATACTTGTCACATACATTTTGTCCAGACGATTCGCGAGTATGCTTGCGCATCCGCGCCCATGACTATCTGCATACATAGAAACTGAAGACTTCTTGCTAGGACTGGAAGAAACTTGGCGTATGACTTCTTTTTCAGTGCTGGTCGATTTTTGTCTCTGATTAGTGTGGGAGTAATTCGATTTCTCTTTATCATTTCTGTACGACACCTTGTAGTTAGAATGATCAGATGTACTCTGAAAGTGTTTCAATGGCTCAAACTTATTACTTACTGGTATCTTGCATAATTCCTCTGTTCTCTTGCGCGATATTTTATCCCTCCTGTTTCGATTCAACCCTTTTTTACTAACCTCGGCCCATGTTTCAGATTGTTTACTACAATGAGCAGTGTGAGTTCTTTCGCTGCTATTGTCCACGTCATTGCGTAACAGTTCTACGATTTTTTCTAAAGTTCAAAAATCATCTCGAAGTTGCTTGAGTTCGCTCTCCAGTAGCACACAAGAGCTACATGGACTAGATGAAGAAGAGGGGGTTAGTAGGTCCATTGCTATATTTATTTGAGGTAACAAATATTTAACAGTTATCGCAGTGTTGAATTGTCAGGTATAGTATGCAACTGTTTCCTTTTTTCACTGCACTAGATCACTACATTCATTATTGCATGCAGGCACCACTTCGTGAAGACAACGCTGTTGAGACCTGTTTGGCTAATGGTACGGATTGGAATTATCTGTTTTCTATTTCACCACAAGAACTTGGTTCAAAACTTCCACTAGTACACAAGTACTGACTGGCAACGATGATCATAACTAGTTAGCAATCTTGCTTGCAAATGGCGGCCTCCTTATTCTTTGTCAATACATGAAATTATTTACAAAATGTATCTTATTTGTGCACACAGTCAGTATTTCGTATATAATTTTAGATTCCTGCCAATTTGCTGCCTATTATATAATTTTTGTAATCGCCTCACATTAATAGTAATGAACTTATAATAAATAAATAATTTGAATCGGTTTCACTGTGAACTCACTTTGTTTACATATAGTTGACTAGAAAATAGTTACAAATTATTTCCTAAAAGTTGTTCTAGTGACTGAATGAAATCAATTTGTTTCAAACCTATGATAGTTAACAAGATTCATACTAAACATGAAGAAAGGGCAGAAATCCCTATTGTCATGTCTGAATTATCTCGTAAGCGACGATGTAACAATATCTCAAAAACGAAAGAAACCTACACTTAAGGGTCGCTAAGGTCAAGCCGTCACTCATTCCTTTATTCTTTTACTTAATTGCTTATTGCTATTTTGTTTTATTTTTGCAATATACTCTTTTATTGTTTTATATTGGGATTTATGTTAACTATACATTTCTACTTTCACTAGTGTTTGAATATATGAACAAATACTTGTATTGTTTAAGTAATGAGTTTTATGTCTTTTTAGATATTCTCTCTCTAACAAGGGAAGGTTCTGAAGTTCTTAAGACTTCGAAAGCTAAGCTTTCTCTTCTTAAGGGGGGTAGTGTGCTGGAAGGACATCTGTGAGGCACTGTCGCGCCCCTTCCAAGGGACGCGACCCACCTATTAACCACCCTCTCGGGTCTCCTCCCAGCTCTCATCTACCCTCACCTGGACACACAGGTATTCATAACAATCCTTGCAAATAAATGCAAATAAGGAAAGCATGAGAATTCAATTGTAATATTGATTATTGTATTTTATTGCTAAAGGAATCTATTTCATATTGTACTGGCGATTGAACGAAGCAACAAATCTTTCATAATTTGGTGTTTGATGGAAAAGTTCAGAGAAGATAACAAACAAGGACAAGAGTACATCAACCAGGACCTCAGCGGACTTCGGTCACACGCGCGAGCTAATTTTTTCATAGAAACTAGGAAATCACGCGCTGCGGCCTTGCACAAACTAGTTATAACAACTTTGTGCAAGCCCGTACGCACGTATACCACACACGTTGCAAAACGTGAGCTATTGGTAAAAGAGAATTATTATATACTTCACGCCCGGACTTGGCTCTTCACTTCCAGTAGAAGTGGCATCCAAGATACACTACCTGCAAGTCCGTGGGCTGTTACACTGTTACGCTGATACACTGTTACTCTGTAACTGTAGCTGTTGTTACTATCATTCAGTTAGTCTGTCTGGCTGTCCGTTTGCCTTGCTGTTCGTTTATCCAGCATTTCGTTTGTCTTTAACTTTAACGTAAAAGCACTTGTCTTGATACTAGCGAGAATCTAGAGATCTTTCTATAGCAAGCTATTGGCTACCAAATTCTTAATGCCAACCTAATTCGGACTGAAAGTGCTCGCTCTCTATATTACCAAGAGCTCACAACTTTCATCTCAACTTCTTGTAAATAGTGTTTATGTGCATCTGTTAACTATGGGAACTTAGTGGTGTCAATAAACGTATGTGCTACAAAATTACTTGCTGTCGACTGCTTCTTTGAACAAGCTTAGATACCAGGGACGTTCTCTCCTAGGTCTACGCGGATGCTGAACCTGCGACCGTCAAATAGCCTCCGAAGATTGACCGCCGAAGCCCGCCTGCTACAGTACGGAACTTTTTTTTTCTTCTCCAACATTTTCGTTTCATCAATTCTAATTACACAGTACCTGACTTCCAATTCCTGCCTAATTGGCGAACTTATTGTGCGAAACGAAGAAGATTCTTGTTGAAAATTCGCTGTGAAATCTGCACTGTTGCAGAATCAATGTACGAATCATTGAGCTGTACATAATAATACTGGATTGCTCGATTAGCATCGAAAGATAGACGCCAAGGCAAACATTTAACCTCGTTCGTGCATTTGCTGTCTAATCTAAAATGAACAAAACTTTCAATTCTAACTCAGATTTTTACGCACGTATCAGCATATTACAGCACACCCTAGAAATAATGTTCACATTATTTACAAGAATTAACTTTTTTTTTAAAAAAAAAAAGGTCTGAAAATTTGGTCCATCTTGGATTAGACTTGAAGTGTGGATAGTTTCCGATCCATATATAAACTGTCCCTCCTACTTCCTGGCTTCATATAACTTTTAATGGCATTGAGCGGTTAGTTTTAGTTAGAGATCAATGGCAACAACTAACAGTGCAATTGTCCCCACTGGCGAGCACAGGTAGAGACATCTACAGGTATACGTGAAAACGTCGAATCTTCACTTCTTGTTCTCTTCTTTGCTTTAGACTTCTTTTCTTTCGGTTATGCATATTCCTTGCGTAAGCATCGTAGATTTTCGTCAAACCTTTATGCCAGTTGATGAAGTGAGATTTAGGAACAACAAAACCAGTTAAATCTTATCCCCCCCCCAGAAAAAAAACAAACAGGAATTACTACCTTTTAGAAAAGAACGGTAGACCCATATACACCCAAGTAATGTCACTGGGTGACAACTTTGCCACTGTTTCCCAACGCAGTATCTCTAGACTCACAGTTTCTTCATCTCTGTTTGAGCTTCTTAATTGCCTTGCACTTATGAAGCCACTTCTTGCTGGCTTTAGGTAAGCACTGGAGAGAGAGTGCGGATTCGGGTCCTGCTCACGCCTGTCATTGTGAAAGATTTTCGTTTCGCTCAGCCTTTCCATGTAAATGCCGTGACGATATTGTAATGGGATATGGATGATTGGGTCAGTATGTTGACCAGAAAGTAAACAAACAATAAACATTACATAAAGCTGACTAAGCATCCATAAGAAGCAGACGACACCAAGCGGCAAGAGTTGCAAGTACTAAAAATACGCCCACAAAAAGGGATATAAAAGGCCAGTCAATCACCTTAGAAGTTATCACTTCTTCGCTCCGAAAAGTGGTCACCTCTACCTACCTGGCTTGGACTGGAGTCAGGACTCTCTTCTTACCCCCAACTGAAGTTGGTATACCTTTACCTGCTAACTCGGACTGGAGTTAGTATCCTTTTTATGAACGATCTCCTTTCCTAAAGACCTAAGTTAAAGTTCATTGCAAAGAAGTGAACCTCTAGTTTGTTCATTGCAGAGCCCGTGTTCGGGACGCTCATATTATTAACTGTATAGTAAATTGTATATTATATAATATTGGAACTTTTATAATAAACTGGTGTCGGTAAAAACGTCTATAAGTGTTTGCTCTATTTATTCATTAAATAACAACTATAATAAACGATCTTCGGTCATAAGGACTCTACCAGAATTTATATCGTATATTGTAAAGACAGTGCTATCACGTCATATACGATCCTGTTGCTACATTACGAAGTAACACCAAATTAATCATCATTAGGTGGATCGCCAGAGTAATAGCAACAATAAAAGAACATTACGATATCTTTACTATTCTACCATGACCATAGCAAAGATCGTGATGGCCTGTAGCCTTAAGGCACCTAAAGACCAGAAATATAATGTTTCAAGTGAAGCCATTTCTCAACAACGCATATCACATGATGATTGGTGTTGAATTTCTTCTCACAGAGATATTCTACGTATTGGGATAAGCTAAGTCACTATCAAATACACAGAGTGTTTCAATAATTCAAAGTCTGAACTCCGACACAGTCTGAGATGTGACTTAGTACAGTCACGGAAGTATGTACTTCGGGTGTTCAATAAAATCTAACATTTAAGCTTTTTATTTAAATTATATTTATGGGCTAGACAGGCAGTTATGATAAAGCCGTGACATGTCTGAGGAACAGGTGTGGCTGGCTTAGTTTAAAGGGTGTCTTTCTAGTACATAAATATAAGTTAAATAAAAACTAAATGCTAGGCCATTTAACTCACTCACTCTATGGCAAGTTCATCGCCGCAGTAACAAACGTTCGCCAGTGGATTCTATCCTGGCCAACATCAAGCCAGTTTTCATCACGAACACCTACTAGCCGAGTTATACATATTATTAAAATAAATGTGGCATTCGCACCAACCCAACTGACTAACACGTAACAAGGTCCGTTTCTCCCATCTCTTAAAAGTCACATTCTTGATTACTAACTCTCGGTTTTCTTTCCAGTTAGCTTCAAACCGTTTGTGTTTGTCACGTCCACGTTGTAACATGCAAAACAAGAAGTGGATAGAAATTCATGCTTGTGAAGATTCGTAGGTGGCAGGCTACGTTACGAGTTGGCGCATGAAGACTCTGGAGTTCCTTTTGATATGTACGGGTTGTTTTCGTGTCAATTTATTAGAAATGATATAATTAATGGGTTTAATAGTGTTTTATAAAACAGCATGAAGGTATTTAATGGATACTTACAGTTAATTGTCGATATGTGTAGACGTTATTTGAGTTAGTTATAATGACCTGCCAGACTTTGGTTTTTAATAATTGTAATTTCACCTTTGTACCCAAGTGAACCAGCCTTTGTTGTTGGATAAGTTTATGAAAAACGTTTCCCCTCTTGTTGGGAGGCTCCCAGGAAACTCTGCGTCCTCCGTTGGAGGCAAGTAACCTGGCGCGGCAGTCTCTCCGGGTCGTGTCAGAGAGGTCCTCACACAAAGCCATTCTCCCTCGTAGGAGGCCTCTACAGTGGACACAAGATATCTCTGTGAGGCCACTCCCCCAGTAAGTCTCCCGTCAGAGGCGCCGAGTGTGTGTGTTTCTCTCTCCCGAGAGGCCATCGGGGAAAGTGTCTCCACACGGGGAGGCCTATCACCTGGGACTTCGGTCTTTGGTACATGCAGGAGGTTATTTTTGCGGTGTTCCCTCTTATGTCGTCCCAGGTGATTCTTTATTTGGACTGGGCTCTATTCCACTCAGTAGCGGCTCGTGCTTCGATGAAATGGAGGTTCAAGGAACAGAGGTAAAAACACAATGCTATGCCCAAAATGCCTTTTGCACAGATGTGAACTCGTTTCTTCGCACCTTCGTTTACTACCACTAAATAGAACATTTTTCTATCCATGATAACTTCTCCTCTAGGTCAGTTAAGTAATGAAAATATTTTAGAATTTAAAAAGTTTGTATCTATTGTGATATGACAAAAGAAATCAGGAAATATTATTTATGTTTGTACAAATTGAAAACGTTTAACTACGGGTGTACAGGATATATTTATGAAAATACAAATGGAATTGTAGGAATGCTTCTGACAGCTAAATCTTCGGAGAACGACTTACACGTCTGTAGCCGAAACACGGAACAAAGAGATCAGGAGGTATAACGTTTAAGAGTGATCGACCTACAGTTCATTTACGCTTCGTAACTCGAAAATTGTGATGTGGGCAAGGGAAATTTCCAAGGAATGACGTAGTCACACAGAAGGTGACGAGCTGGTTCGAGTAATCTGGAAAGTTAGTCGAAATCCCGTCTTGATAGAGAAACGAGTAGCAGTCGGCCCAGATCCACTTCGAGTTGGGTAGCCAAGCGAACTCAGTTAGCAAGTAAGTGGTATGATATTCTCTTCGATCGTTAATCGTCATGGCTGTTGATCTCTGGTTGAACTTTAGCTGATTTATTAATTGTTCTGAACCAATTAATTGAACATTGATTTTGTGTGTTGTCATATCAATACTAGCGCAGTATTTATTAATACTAACCGAAACATTGATTTCGCCTCTGAAACATTCCAATGTTAATTGAAAAAGGGAATTTCTATATTTCATTTATCGATTCTTATTCCAATATCAAACTAGCAAGTAAGATGTTATCAGCGACTGAGATTTACCACTTGAATCGCATGAATATAATTCTGAGCTACGAACTGAACTGATCGAGTCAGCACCCATTCCTAAGCCCTTTTACCCTTCGATAGTTGGACGGTATTGAAGTGGGATGCTTGCGAATGGATGGTGGGATCAGACCCCAAAACTATTTGGAAAATACATCTTTCACAGACGATTGTGATTAATTCCTGTGACAGTGTAGTTTTCATCTGGAAATTCTATGTTGGGTGCCGGACATCATAAATTAGTTATTAATTGACATTGAAGTATCTGGCATTAGCCCGTTACACTCAACAAGATGACACTATAATTATTTTTTAAAGCAAGTTGTAAATTATCGCCATTTTGCCAGTATGCTCTAAGAATATCAAATATATAGCACTTATCTTACTGGGAATGTTTATAAAAGAAGTCCATTCTCCTTTCCTTCCTCTTGGCGAAGACATCAATCACATTTTCATTAAAACCGGGCATACTCCTAACAAGTTCTTTTTCTATCGAAAGCATTGCTAAAGATGTCAGTCTTTCTTCAGTCAGGAAGCTTCGAAGAAAAATTTTTACCTTCGTCAACGTGGAAAAACAGCGCTTACGACAGCCCCCCTAATATGTCATTGCGTCTATTGAATGTCTGCCATAGCAAACATCTCTCTGGATTGAATCTTTTGAAGAAAAAAAAAACGAATCGTCTGATTTAAATTTGACCTGATACCCCGTAAAAGAGATACTGGTAAAATCCCTGCTCTATTTAGGCTCACGCACTAGTAGAGAACAATCGTACTTATGTTGGAGTCATACAGGAATTTCCATTTTTCGTACACACTGAAGAACTAAAGGAAAGACCGACTCTTTATTGAATTAAAATCACTGACACTAGAGCTAAAGAAAAGAACTTGCCAAACTTTTTCCCTCTAATCCTCTTTCACCACCATCAACCTGCTTCCTCTTCTTACACGAACACACACACATGGCATGAAACAATATTATATATTGTTACGAAATAACTGAAAATTAATAAAAAGGCTCAGTTCCTATGAAAGCACTACCACTACGCACAAAAGAAAACTACTGATTGACCAAAATCTGTTTCATTTCAAATTATGATTCCTAATACACGCACCCGCACCCCCTTCCAACAAAGCGCGAAAGTGTACATAGCGCTGAAATAGAGTTTTGGACATCGTTATCAACTGCTTTCGTAGAAATGTTACTAGTCGAGTCAACTTTGGGATAAATTCGCGACCGATAAAAGTAGATTTAAAGGCCAGCATATTCAGTGAAAAGTGAATTAGTTGGTAACTATGACTGTGGGGAAAAAATTGTTAGCGAAATAATACATCAATCCTTGTCCATACCGAGAGTGACCCAACCCTCCCTCCTAGCAGAAGGCAACCGTTTTGTCCTTTGTTGCAGCACGTACGAGGGAAGTAAAACTTCCTTTTTTCCCGCTCTGTTTCCCAGAAATAGCAGTGCGCACAGTGTTTCGTATGCTCAGTTTTCTCGTTTTCGGCCGTGCTTAAGCCAAAAGGACTTCCCTCGCCCCTTTGCCCCCTAGTCCGTCCAAGAGGAGAAATTTCCGTGGTTGAACCCAGAGACAGGAGTCACACATTTTCTCAAATGTTCTGCAGCCCGCAACGTTAAGCTGGAAAGCATATTTCGTAGGGGCACTATAACATTCGTGTGATGAAGGATCATTAAAATTAAGATAATTTTTTCTTTATTTTTTTAAAATTAATCTAGCGAATTCAATGCGCTTTCGCGCACTGCTAGAAGCCGCGCATGATTCCACTGCTCCCCATCTCCGTGTATCTTTTTTAGCCACGTTCTACCTTCGTATACTGGTTCTGGGAGGTCTATGACCCCTAGCCATCTACCAGCACTGGCGTCCTGATCACAGACTACGTGACCGTCATATGTTTTCTATTAGTACTGTCATCTTTTAATATCAAACTGGCATAATCAAATAATTTGTTCAGTTAGTACACTTAACTGATCTATCTGTTCTATCTGTCTGTGCTTTCTATCTGTTCTCTCCAACTCTTGTCTGTTAAATATTGAATTATTTGGTGTATTTGGTTTCAAGTATTGTGATTTTTCTGTACTAATATTGAATTCTGTATTCTATATTTTTGTTTTCTATACTGAGATATTCAATATCGATTACATCGATGTAATATTATTATTTTTACGAGACATCAAGTCAACTAATTTACTTTATGTAAAGAACTAATAATCTATTGCTTTAGTACAACGCAATTCAGAATAAATAATAATAGTCAAGAAGAAAAAAAAAACATGACATTATAACTAAAAAATAATTACCTCAATGATCTAGAAACATTGACGCGACTTGGGACGCAATTTTCATTATTTCACCTCTGTGGATTAGTTCCTTTCTGCGCATATTTCTTAACTTATTTTAAATTTTCTAAATTTATTAAATTCGTAGATATTCGTATGTTTCCGTATCCGTGGAAGACACTGTTAATAGACAAGACTCTTCAGGGAGATCATTTCCTAAAGACAATGCAACCACGTTGTCAGTTTTCAAGTCTATCTCTCTAAAATCTATTTTATGCCTTTTAGGCATCTCTGGCTCAGGCTGGAATAGGGCAAGGGAAGGTAGCGTGGTCAGTGTCTTAAGGCACTATCACGGCATTCGCCTGGTGAAACTGTCAGGATGGTAGACCGCTAGGCTTGATCTGCATGACCCACTGCCTGGACCATGGGTGGTGGAAATACTCGTTTTAGAAGTTCAATGTTTTAGGTGTACACAAAACCAAAATCAATCATGCTTTTAGATCAAGTCAAGTGATTGGCTGATAAGCAATGACGTTTCGTTGATGTCAGGCGTGAGAACGACACAGCAATGCGTGCTTCGTCGTGCTAACTAGCAAACACTTCTTTTGTTTGATTAACTGGTAGGGTTTAATTTGTGTTGAAGGGCGCTAGCATGACAGTAATGTGTATTGGCGGCAACAATTGCAGCCATAAATAAACCTTCACCAAATTTTCACTTGTCACAAAATGTAAGATTTAATTGTAAATACAGTCTGCTTTTGCCGTTACACACATACATAAATAATTATTTCATAAATTGCCCTATAGACAGCAATATTTATTTTAACATAAAACAAGCCACCAAACTGGACTCACTCATTTCAGTATACTAAATTTCTAAGTGGTTTACAAATACAATTTCTTTATGACACAAAAATAAACAGATTGGAACAATGTTAAAAGAATATATTTCAACACAGAATTTATACAATGCGCGAAATATTGCAATATGTATACAAAAATATATACAATTATTCAAAGATTAGATGTTAAAGAAGCATCTAAAAGTTTACTATAGAAATATTCAACAAAATGCGCTGGGAAATACAAGATTATTGACAAGTACAAGTAAACACAACATGATTCTGTGAAGTTGCATTTAGCATAAGTAAAGTAAAGTAATACATTCAATTAGCCTTGCATTAGGAACACGTTCTCCGATCACACACTGACAGGATGGACATTAAATCATGGCACCTTCACACCACTTTGGTATTATACGGGAACTCCGTATTTTTTTAAGGTAAATACTGTTTCCCGTTTTAATTTCATCTGGAGGACATCACTTATTGAGAATATAACGGCACACTACTACTTAAATATGGCAAATCAATGTTAATTTTTGCTTTACATGAAAGAAACTTGTAGAATATGTGCAGCTATCCCAAACTTCAATATGTACTTTCAAAGATGTAAATATATTTATACAGCATGCACACAAGAAGAGTATGGTCCTTTGCACAAATATGTAGAGATTTTTTATTATTATTCATGGTCATGACGCTGCATCAGTCTCCCCCTTATTTTGACCAGAAGAGGGGAATAAAAGCAACTTGAGTCTGGTGCGTCGTCAATCTGATACAGGCCACTTGACGTGCGCACTGCAAAAGTGCACAGAATTATCTGTTCCACACAATGAGCAGATGATTCGGAGGTTGTCGAGGTGGGGCCATCTCAGCTACAGCTACGGGTCGAAGGAAAGTGGAGAAATAAATAATGGCGTACTATTGAGGCCCTGTTAGCCGGTCCCAAGCAGTGGACACCATGTCTGTTGACATGAGAGACAGTTACACAAATGACGGTCCAGTAAAGCACACACTCACTACAAGAAAATATGTTTTCTGCTTCAAGCAATTGGCAGGGATCAAATTTGGCGAAAAAAATATTAAGCGTCATTGGTGTTTGAAAAACTGGAGTCCTAGTTGTAATGTTTTGAAGCACGTGTAAAGAGTCCTCATTATGTTGTTTACTTCACTACAAATCGTATCAAGGAACTAATTCTACGTATTTTACTGTTTAATATTTACCTCGAATTCATGTTTTTATTTCAATATTTTAAAATAAACTATACATATTCCTATATGAACGATAGACAAGACTGAATTATCTGTGATTCGCTTGTCCCCTTAGAAACATGTGTATTTTTTTAAAAAAAAGAAGACGAATAACAATGCTAATAAAGTATGCTTTAAGACATTTTCATTTATCTACGGTAATAACCCTTCTCCAGTAATCTAGGAAGCCTGCAATATACCGAATTCATGAAATTATTTATATTCCCATGTGTACTAAACAAAAACTAACTATCCTTTAGATTCAAGGGACAATTTTTTCCATGTTCTTTTCGGGAACACGTAAAATTTGGAACAGTGATGAGTAAACTCGTCATGAAGACCAGTACACTATCAGCCATATTCAGAAACGTTTTCTGGAAGTGACTAGCGCTGTACTAACGAGTGATTAACAATCTTTTAACATTGGTAATCACTTACAGATGCCTGAAGTTATAAAGGTAATAGTGGATGCTGTGGTTGAATCTGTGTCAAACATTGTAGTGAAACGCTTGGAAGAAAACTTAAAGTTTACTACGGATGTAGTTGAGGATCTACGAAAAGAGTTAGCAGAGCGAGACCAGAGAATAAATGAACTGCAAGAACATTTACAAGATTTAGAGCAATATCAACGCAGAAATAGTTTGCGAATTTTTGGTGTTCCTGAAAAGGAAAAAGAAAACACAGACAATCTTGCACTTGAACTTTTTCAAAAGAAGCTAGGCGTGAACTTGAGTACAAGGGATATATGTCGCTCGCACCGTATCGGTCAGAAGAAACCGGGTGGTACCCGTGCCATTATTGTTAAATTTACAAGTTATCGCCCGCGTGCCGACGTATTTGCACAGAAACGCAAACTAAAAAATTCTGGCATTGTTATTCGTGAAGATTTGTGTGCTTCCCGCCTACAGTTACTACAGAAAGCCATCAGAAAGTTTGATTCCAGTAGTGTCTACACGCGAGATGGGTTAGTTGTAGTGGTTATTGATGGCAAGAAAAACTATATTACAAATTCTTCACAGCTAGAAAAACTGTGAAAGTAATGTTAAACTAAATCTTAGCTTCGATTGCAAGATCAAAGTTGGCTCGTCCCCAGCACTGCTTGATACCCTGTAAGCACAAGTGTTGCAATCGATTGTGCACATCTCTGTCATCGACTTGCGTTACAAACTCGAACTACGACAATCGAAAGTGTGTTCAGCCATGTGCTAATAAAACTACAGTGCAAGTATATGTGTTACGCTATATGAGTGCGAATCATGATTATTTTAAAGTAATTATTTAAATCGTAGCACTCTCATATTAGTATTTTTCACTGGAGCTGTAAAAAACATGGTTAGTGATTGCCGAGTGGAAAGTTGTGAATTAGTGGCTTTCCATGATACTTTTTGCTATAGTGTGCGCTCGTTCTTATTGTATTTAGTTTTTTTTTTTTTTTAATTTACCGTGTTACATATGTGTCCCCTTGTCCCTACAGAACTAAAATGACGACAGTGCTACTAAGCATTTCGGCATTGGACCGCTCATATAATTGCGTTATTAGCAAGATCTATTTAGTTATGTGTGTCACGTACATGTGTCCGTATATGATAAAAAACATATCACAATTGGTAAATTTCAAAGTGTTAGTTTATAAGTGCAATGTCAGTGTAAATAGTAATTCGTATTATTCAATATTATATATTTTGTGTAAAAACTATGTTACGGAGAAGAGCATAGATCCAAATCTTATAGGTACAAGTACCTTTTTTAAAGAACAATATGCACAGTTCCCATTATGTTAGATATCAAATCCCAGGCTCCGATGCTGATGGTGAGAAAAATATTTATAGTGATCAACATGCAATGCCAATAGGTCACTCTAATACTTTGCTACAACAAACTGCTAATTTTACTATCATGCACGCAAATGTACGCTCCCTTGTTCCTAAGATGGATGAAGTGAGGCATTTAGTTCTGAGCAATCAATGCACAATTTTTGTAGTCACAGAAACTTGGCTTGATGCATCTGTGAATTCAGAGGTAGTAAGCATCCCTGGCTATAATGTAATTCGACAGGATAGAGGTCATAGAGGTGGTGGTATATTATTGTATTACCGTAATGATTTGCAGGTGAAGGTGTTGAACAACAATGAGGTCAGCGAAGTTGAATATATTTCAGTAATTGCCTGTGTTAATTCCAAAACTTTAGGTATAATCTCCCTCTATAGATCTACTAGCATACCCTACTCTAGACTCAATATTTTAGAAGATTTAATAATAAATATTTACCCTCGTGTTGATCACTTGTATATTACTGGAGACCTCAATTGTGACCAACTTGATCCACGTAAGTCAGAAACTATTTATTTACAAAATATTTTAGATAACTTTAACCTCATGCAGATAATAGACAAACCTACAAGAATCACTGAGACAGGAGAATCACTGCTCGATCTGTTTATTACAGATAGCATGAACACAATTTTTACACATGGGGTTGGTGTGCCTGTCAGCACATCTGACCATTCTCTAATTTACGCGAATCTCAATATAGCCTGTCCAAGTAAAAGGTTACCTGAAACTATATATTACAGGAATTTTGCATCGGTAGAGGAACACCAATTCAACACATCTGCACAATCTATTGATTGGAATATCATACCAACATTCAAAGAATTAGAAGGCAAAGTTAATTTTCTGCAGAACTCCTTAAGGTATCTTATGGATATACATGCGCCTATTAAAACTGTAAACATTAATCAACACAAACTTCCATGTATTTCAAGTAATACTAAATTGCTAATGAAACTGCGTGATGGCGCATTCCGTAAATTCAAACGAACCAGACTGCAAGCTCATTGGGAAGAATATAAAGGGTTACGTAATTTCACTACGTCAGTTATTCGACAAGAAAAAAAGGCTTATGTTTCATACCGCATTAACATTGGAAAAAATAATAGAGATAAATGGAAAACTCTGCGTGAACTCGGAAAAGGAAATAACTCCCCTCAATCTATCCCGAAGGAGTTTAACGACCCGAATGTTATGAACAATCATTTCCTGTTAGCAACGAATGCCCTTGTACCTAAAACTGATCTTCGTCCACAGATCGCATGGTATTCTAATAATCTATCTCAGAAAGTTAAAGACGAATTTTCCCTACTCCCCGTAAATGAGAATGACGTGCAGAAGGCTGTATACAGCATTAACTCAAATGCGGCAGGGTTGGACGAAATAACAAC
The DNA here is from genome assembly GCA_022664845.1 of Lepisma saccharinum. Classification (NCBI taxonomy): domain Eukaryota; kingdom Metazoa; phylum Arthropoda; class Insecta; order Zygentoma; family Lepismatidae; genus Lepisma; species Lepisma saccharinum. The sequence goes on along the minus strand of JAGDQP010025358.1, from coordinate 8,495 downwards.
TAAAATGCTGAAACTCTCATTACCATTCATACTGTCCCCACTGACACATATTATAAATTACTCTTTTAGTACCGGCTGTTTCCCTAATGTATGGAAACAAACTAAGGTGCTACCACTGCCAAAAAACACTACTGTCACATCACTTAATGAGCTACGACCAATATCTGTAGTACCAATCTTGTCATAAGTAACTGAAAAAATTGTTTCGAAACAACTGAATACTTTTATTGGTAATGAAAATATTTTACCTTCAGTTCAGTCGGGATTTCGAGGTTCTCGTAGTACGACAACTGCTCTTTTAGAAGTTACCGATGAAATATTACATGCGTTGAATGATTCCTTTGTAGTAGTTTTGGTTCTTTTAGACCTATCAAAAGCGTTTGAGTTAGTTGAACACGATCTTCTTCTTGCCAAAATGAAGCACTATAATTTCTCTACTATAAGTATTGATTGGTTCAAATCATATTTACAAGGTAGAGAACAACGTGTTTTTCTGAAGTCTCCTGACATTAGAATTTCTGAGCCTTTGTCTCTGAAAAGAGGTGTTCCTCAAGGATCAATATTAGGCCCAACTTTATTTTCCTTGTATGTTTCAGATTTAGTTTCAGTTGTTAAAAACGCTCAAATTCACTGTTACGCCGATGACACGCAGTTATTTATTAAATCTTCACCAGGAAATATGAAGCGAACAATAGATCTTCTTAATGAAGATCTGCAAAATATACACAATTGGTGTAGCGAAAACGGGTTAGTCATTAATCCATCAAAATGTACCTATACAGTTATAGGGACAGCTACCCAACTTCAGAAACTGAAGACATCGGAACTAAACATAAAGTTGAGTAACTATACCATCAGATATTCACCTAGTATTAAAAACCTTGGATTATTAATGGATATAAATCTTAACTGGAATTCTCATGTAGCTAACGTATGCTCACGTGCACTAAATAACCTAAGATGCCTATATAGATCACGTGACTTGCTCACAGCAAAAACAAAATTGTATCTAATACAGACACTAATTATGCCCTTGTTTGATTACGGTGATGCCGTATATGGTCCTTCCCTTCAAATCCATTCAGAAAGTCCAGAATTCCTGCATCCGGTTTGCTTTCAACCTTCGTAAATTCGAACATATTCTCCCTGTATTAAAGGAGAACAATATTTTGACAATGTATCGAAGAAGGTTCTTTCGTTTCTGTTGCACAATTCACAACATCATTTACAAGAAAACACCCGCTTATCTCCATGGAAAACTTATCTCTAGGTCTAGTATCCATAAGTACGTTACACGTAATAGGTCAACATATGATGTTCCAAGATACAAACTCACACAAACAACTCGATCATTTTCTGTATCAGCTGCGAAAGCCTGGAATTCCTTGCCAAATGCTATTACATGTGCGAAAACGCTAAATGAATTTAAAACTCTTCTAAGTGTATATTTGCTTAATCAGCAAAGACTATGCTCTTCTACCAGTGATATTTAACTTTCCTATGTTTTTATAGTGTTGTGTGACTAAGGCACTTTCATGTACGTTTCTATTTTGTATTGTGTGTGCGTGTTTTTTTTTTCAATGATTATGTATGCATTACCATTGTATATTTAACTTTTATGTTTTTATTTTGTTTTAAGGCTCTTTTCATGTACGTTTTTTAATTCGGTCTTTTTTTTCTATTATGTATTTGTGTTTGTTTTTATCAATTATTGTTTGTGTATTTTCATTGTATGATCTGACAAGGGTTAGGTGGAAGAACAGCTATTAGCTGAACCTCGCCTGCTGAAATAAAGGAAATTAAATTAAATTAAATTATTAGTATAGCGGTAGTCATTCCCAAAAAAACCTGTATACTTGTATTAACTGCCGATAAGACACAAATAATCAATTTTCACCATTCGCGAAACAAACATATGCGACCAACGACACTTAAAATTGACTCTAAGGAAATTGATTATGTGAAATCAAGGAAGTTTTTAGGAATTTTCATCAATGAAAACTTATCCTGGGACGAGCACCTACCAGAACTTAGCAAAAAACTTAACCGTGTTCTGTATGCAATCAAGGTACTTAGGAATGTACTAAATGAGTCAACCTTGCGAACTATTTATTTTAGCTTATTTCAGTCACATCTTACATACGGGATTATATTTTGGGGTAATGCTTACAAAATTCAAAATATTTTCAAAATACAAAAGCAGGTCGTGAGAATCATGGCACATGCTCAGCCAAAAGAACACTGTAAGCCTATCTTTCAAAAATTCAATATACTTCCGTTACCTTGCCTGTATATTCTTAATTTACTCGTATTTGTTAAAAAGCACCTGGAAGGTATACTTGATTGTGTAGGAGACCAACACAGTTATTGTACCCGAAATAAACAGAATTTTTCTATAGTGGAACATCGGACTACCCTGTATGAAAAGGGGACCAAATACAGTGGTATTATTCTATATAATAAACTTCCCAATCACATAAAGAATCAAAATACAGATAGTTTATTCAAAAAAGAACTTAATCTATTTTTGATATCTAACTGCTTCTATACACTCAAAGAATACATGGACTCTTAAAGATCTTTGTGAATACTACATTAAAAATGTAGGTACCGGACGGATGCACTATGTAACATGACAGTAAGGTAACACAGATATGGATTGCGTAATGAATATCAATTATGTTATGAATGATATCCAGATCGACGTGTCCACCCACAATTTACTGTGCACGATAATTAGTTGCGAATAAATGTAAATAACTGATAAACAGTACTTTTCAGTGTAAAAGATTTTATATATGTTGTAACTTATGTCTTGTATTTTAGTTTCCTGCCTGTTTTCTAATTTTTTAGTTTTTCTATAGAGTTTTATGTTCTTTCTTAAGTAGTACGTATATTCTTATAATATGATAAAATGTATATAATTTTCATGTAATAACCTTGTAACTGACTTGTTCTATGCCATAATACACGTTTGTATGCTACATGGTCAACGGAACGCAATAAATCAATATCAATATCAATACCTTTCTGAATACGGCTGAACATTCCAATGCTATAACGACTGCACCTGGCAAAATAGCAGTAGCGCGCATTTTACAAGTACAAAATAATTTTGGAAAATATCTTTTAGTTTTGATTATCCTAGATTCATCTGACCAGATTTCTCGCTGCAATGGATTATCTACTCACGGTTCTTCACTAAAAGTTTCACACGACATATTAAAGTTTGTTTTTACCACTACCATTGTCTGCATCAACTCAATCTTTATTTGTGGCTTTTCCTCCGCCCACGTGTAGTTCATGAAAGGAAATAACCTTTCTACATGGACATTGCTGCCATTGAGCAGCAACAGTTCACAAAAATATTTATAGGTTATTGTCGTTTGAGATTTGGCGGTCGTTGTTGCTAGGTACAGATTTTCTCCATGGAACTGGGTTTTGCTGGCAAAGTATTTCTTGAGGGTTGAGGCGTTACTATTTAAAATTTTCTGGAAATCGAGGACGAATGGTCACCTTATTTTAGATTAATATAAATTATAGAATAATGTTAAAGGCGTATGAAGAGATAACACAAATGAAAAATGGACGGGGAGTGATAGAAACAAATGGTGACGAGGAAAGGCTAATGTGCCAAGTTCAATGTACAAAATAGTATTTTTTATCGCTCTCTTTCGGTCTCCTTGTAATCGTACTAACATCACTTGACGGACTCTGCTCCTAGCCGTTCAATTTCATCCAAGATATCCACTTACATAGCAAGGCAATGTTTCATGAGGACAGTGCAGCATGCTATCGTGTCCGTGCAACTTGTGGAGGTTGGTATTCAATTGTTACCCTGCCTCTTAACTGCAATACAATTCAGCATATGTGGGATATATATTCGAAAGGACTGTGGGACTAGTGAGCCTAACATGACGAACTGGCAGATCTTTTGCCAAACAGCCATCTGGGGGGGGGGGACCTTCCACAAATAATCCACTCTTAGGAAAGTGTTTGCAATGCAATGTTAACAATCTCAAATCTAAAAAATGCATTTTATATTCCACTGTCAGCATTGAATCTAATGTAGTTCTGTCAATGCGCCATAGGACGTTATAATAAGGAACAAATGGCCGGAAAAATGGAAATATTAAAATACTAATATTTGTATAGGGCCTACTTTCAAAAAAATATATTCATTAAATTGTAACATGATACATGTACAATTTTTCATCCACTAATATTTGAACTAAAGTATTTGTCCCAATACTTCTCCACTGATAAATCTATATGCAATAGATTGAAATGCATAAATTTAATCTTCTATAATCACCGAAAATTAAAACATCACAATTTTGATTGCTGAATTAAAAAGCAGTCGACATTCACTGTACTTCAATCCGCACAGTATTAAGCTTTGAACAAAACTGATACAACTACAAATGAACTTGTCATGTCTTCTTTTTATTTTCAAAGGAATGATTATCGTATACATTAAATAAGACAATACTTCCGTCTGATGAGCCTTTTGTAGGTTCAGATACGTGTAGATTACACCAATGGATGTTACGGAAATTTCATACAGGGAGCACATGTTGAACAAATCGTAGGTTGTCAGATTATGTAGATATACAGATGAGCCAAATATTTGCATAACGACGAATAGGATTCGAAAGCTTGTCGTAGAAAATCTATAAATACGACCTATAAAAAGCAAAAACTGGACTCCAAAATTTTATAAAATAGTTTTCAACTTGTGATAAAGTATATATATATATATATATATATATATATATTGATGTATATAGTTCGTGTGCTCCTATCTCAAGATTTCACTATGTAAGTATTCTACCTTGTTTACCATCTTTATATATATATATGACCGACCCGTTGGTCTAGTGATTAGCGTTGCTGACTGCGGATTGTGAGGTCCCGGGTTCGATTCTCGGTGCTGCCAAGGATCTTTTCCAAGGCATGTGGGTCTGAAATGATGCCCACCCAGCATATTGATGCAATTGGGGAGCTGCTTTGAATAAAAGATAATGGCGATCACAGTGAGAGTTTAGTCTCTCCTCTCCCAGCGTCTGGTAGCGTTGGAACAGTAGTAGATCAATCTCCTCCCTCCGGGGAGGGACCTCATCCAGTAGTGGATCGAAAAATTCCAGTCGCCTCCTGCCACCTACCTTCTTTTGACGTTAGTATTTCCAATTTTACCTTCTGATTTTTGTGTGTTTGGATGGATTAAAAACAATTAATCCAAATTGTTCACAGAACAGTGGACAATTGGCATTTGTGTGACACAAATATATATATATAAAGATACATGTGCATGTCCTTAAACATAGAAAGTAATGTTTAATAATATCAGAATAGTGTTGGGAGACCAGTGTTTAATTTCCTACAATGAACATTTTTTCTGTGCATGCTTAACAGCTTACCATTGACAGTATTTTTGTGAAAAATGAAAATAATACACTCTCACGATAACATGAGTTTGAAGGTGTTTTACAGCGTAAATACCTGCAGTTAGTGACGCAACAATGCTTAGCATCCGTTGGAATATTGATATCTGATTCTGAATAAGATAAGTCTGAAGAACGTTTAAGCAGCTAAAGGAGGAAAAAAAGCGTAAGCAAAGTAAGAGTGAAGCTCGAAAGATTACTCAAAAGATGATCCCGAAGCGGAGAAATATATCTAAAACACACAAAAATGACCCTTTTTGCTTGTTTCAGGTAAGATGAGTTTTTAAGGGACGTTGTCACGGGGATAGTCTACAAGCCCTGTAACAGAAGCTAGCCAATAGCAACAGTCATACTATCAGTAAGTTGATAGTATGACCTTGCTACTGGTTAACTTCTGTTACCGAGCTTGTAAATTATCCACGTGACAATACAGCATTATTATGGTTGACACTTCTCAAACCCTCAGAAAGATGACATTTCATTTTATCTGCAGACAGCAACAATCCCAGACGTCACAGAAGAATGCGCATCTGCAGAACTGTTTTACTTTTCTCGACATCCTATAGAGTCTACCTAATTGTGAATTAGGCGCTAGAGCGCGGATTCCTGAGCGACAAGCTCGGATTCAATCCCCGTGCAGGCCAACTTTAAGAGAATATTACAATAATCTGACATTACTTACTAATAAATACTCCCTTGTTCTTTTATAGCCATTTTCAACAATTTATACATGCTTCATGGATATGGAATGCCGTAAGAGCGTAGGCGAGTTAGACTTTTTATTAAGTATGGAAAGACCAAACAGCTCACATGATTTTTCCCTTATAAATGTAGAAAAACTGTTGAGAATGCAACTGTCGAAGACATTATTGATAAGGAATGTTACTATGTTAACTCCGGGATTCTTTAGTCTCTTCCTGAAGTATAGTTCTGATCATGCGCCCTGTGGCGTCAGGAATTGTTTCTGTCTGCAGACACTCATGACATATAGATCATCAAGTTCTGAGCTCTAAACATAAATTAGTTTCATTTGCATGAAAAATGAATTAAAATCAAGAATAATATATTCGTGCTAATATGGAATAATTAACTACACGCAACTTTTTGAAATACTACAGAGCTCCTCGAGGATATTTACAGAATGCTTTCTCAATTCTATACACAATACTTGTTCTGAACTACAAAGGGAAAGGTTGTTAGCTTTATTACTTCCAATCTCGTATGAAGATTTATTTGCGATTATGAAAGCGAGGCATCAACATAAGCCACATGATGCATCCCTATGTATACTACATTTTAAGTAAAATCGGAGTACAAATGTAAGAATCAAACTGTTATCCATTGGAACTTTCTCACAAATTAAACAAAATCTGTTTTTAAACAAAGTACGTTTTCAGCAAAACAATGTATCTCAAAACCATACAATAACTTTTTTACATTACCACCAGCTGTGTAGCTACAATCAACGCATATAAACTTTATATAATATTTATCATGAGCAATCTGGTGTACATAAAATAAAACTACCGAATGATTGACAAAACGCTCTCTGAACATTTTTACAAATCAAATGTCTTTATCACATTTCTCAATTAGGGAATAAAACGGTTAATGTAGAAAAAACATTTTGAAGCTTGCATGATCGAGCTTTTAGATTATAATATGATCATAGTTTGTGTTTACAGAACTCCGGACAGCCAAGTCCGAATATTTATAGAAAACATGAATTTAATATTCAGCCACTTCCTAAAGATCAAAAAGCAGGTTGTAGTCGTAGGAGATATCAACATTGATTTCTTAAAACCAATCAGATCTCAAGAAATCGAAGCGTTCCTAGAGTCATTCAATATGGAAGCTATCGTTAGGATCCCTACGCGCATCACAAGAGACATTGAGACCGCAATTGATCAATTCATTGTAGATAAACAGCTAATATATAAACGACCCGAAGTAATTAACAGTGGATTTTCAGATCACTTAGCACAAGTCGTAGATATAAGCGTAATGCCAAAAATAAAATCTAACAAAAATAACAGTAAAATAACATATAAAAGAAAGTTCAACAATTCTAACCTGTCATATTTCCGTTACCTTTTAACCAAAGAAAACTGGAGGGAAGTAGTTATTCAAAAGGATGTTAACGTAGCTTGGAAATGTTTTCTTGATACCTTTTGTTATTACCTTAATGTGGCATTTCCCGTTGTAAAATGTACAGTAACGGAACCTTGGATAACGAACGGCATAAGGATATCAAGTCAAAAATTAAGATTTCTAAACATGCAAAGGAAAATAAGTAACCTATCAATAGAGTCCGAAAGCTATTACAAGAAATATAATAAAATATATAAGCGGGTATTGAAAGCAGCAAAAGAACTACACAATGACAGAATTCTCAAACACACAGATAACAAACCAAAAGCGTTGTGGAATCTAGTACGCAATGAACTAAATATTAACAGAAACAAACAAATAGATAATCTCGAAATATGTCATAATGATACAGTCGTACAAGACCCCAGTTCAATAGCGGATATATTTAATAATCACTACGTTAATTTGTCACGAAAATACACAGACGATCCCCTAACATCTAGATTGAAAACAGTGCCTAATGGTTGCCACAATACTATGTTTTTACTCCCAGTTAATGTTAGTGAAGTAACAAAAGTAGTGAGAAAAATGAAAAACACATTGTCATCAGGTATTTATGACATACCACCAAGTATTATAAAGGATAACATTGAACTAATTTCGGATCCCTTAACCGCACTTATCAATCTCGTTTGCTGAAGGCATTTTTCCGGATGCACTAAAAATAGCAAAAGTAAAGCCTATATATAAGAAAGGAGACAAAAAAAATATAGAAAACTATAGGCCTATATAACTCCTTCCTACTTTCTCAAAAATTGTTGAAATGACAATGACTGCGTTTAACATCCTTCCTCCAAAGAAACAACTTGATTACAAATGACCAACATGCTTCTTGAAAGGTAAATCAACAGAAAATGCTATCTATGATTTCATGGAGACAGTACGCGAAAATTTGGATAA
>JAGDQP010025357.1:228-26998 GCA_022664845.1 Lepisma saccharinum | reverse complement strand
GTTACAATAAATGGGGCAAATCTTCCCTTTGGGGGCGCAGCCAACCGTGGGAGGGTGAAGATGTACTCCGTGTTGGTGTAGTGCCGCAGGGAGATTTTGGTTAAGATAAAGGAGGCGCATCCTCTCAAAAGCACTGAAGTTGGGGGGCGAGCCCCGGCTCCCAGCAAAACTTCGAAATCTACCTCAGCCTGTAGGCCTACTGAAAGGGATTTTTTTCAAATAAGCTGAATAAATAATTATTATTAATGTATGCTGCTAGAGGAAAATTCATTCTTATTATTTTTATCGACTTTCTGGTGCGGGAAATTATTTCTTCTCGCTTTTTCTCTTTCTCTCTCTCTCTCTCTTTTTCTCTCTCTCTCTATATATACACATATATAGAGAGAATATATGAATAGGAATATGAATATGAATATGGATATATGAATATATGAATATGTGTATATATATGAATGTTTATTTTCTTTTTCCTAATTGATTTTTCTAGTACAATCTAGATGGTTTTCGTTCATACAGTCCTTATACACCGTAGATTCTTATAAGCAAAAGCATGGTGCATTTTGTTATTTAAATTTTAAGTCTAAGCAGAAAAATATACTCGAATCCATATGTAATGAACTCGGATATGTTACAGTTATTTAAAGGTTTATAACAATTGTTTAATAGCTAAGGCGTTCCGTTTGATCCCTTACTTTACAAAAGAACATTCATCAGCGATTGTAATCAACTAGTAATTAGTTTTCAGCTTGTAGTTAATTAAAATATAGTCAATAATCAAGCTTCTTTCCCTAGGAAATATTTATATCAGTAATAAATTAAATAAAATGTCAATTATAAATCTAAAAAACAAAATGTAAGTGTACACACCATTTTCACTCTTTCAATAGGTAGTGAAAAAATCATATTCTTCCATGCGTAGAAACTATCTCTCCTCATCATTATATGGAAGTATATACATATAAAATGTTTTTTGTGAACGTTGTGAAATATTTCACACACTAGTAATAAACACAAAATAATATTTAAACTAAAAACAGAGACATAGACAAGTCAGCAGCAAAAGGAATGTGCAACTGCTATCAGCAACAGTGACAGAAGTGAACGAAATAACAAATCGTTACGCCAAAACGGTGATAGAGGCAAACAACATGAGTAATGGCTAACATTGACTGTAATCAGTGTTGTCATCTACAAAACAAAAAGTCGCTAGAACGCGCAAAATGAAAGTTTAGAAACCGCCAAATAACGCGCTAGAGAAAAAAAATATGCGGAAAATGTCTCGTTTTCTCTTTATAGACTATCAAATGTGTGAAAAAAGAAAGGTATTCATTTTTTCTATATTTCTACTCTGGAAGAAGGAAAAGCTATTATATTGTCTTGCTAGAAACAACATCAAAATGGATTTTTACTAACTTGAATCTGGTTTAACTAAATTTATTCTTGCAAAAATATAGGCAGCAAAACAAAAGGCATTCACTAGCAAACATCTTTGAAGAAATTTATTATTTTCAATACATACACTTGACCAAGACATAGTTTTGGAAAATGGAAAGTTGAATATTTCAGTTTACATGCAAAAAAAAAGACAACTCACCTATGTAATTATCATATCATTACCTATATGAAAATATATTCAGTAAAAGTTCTCTAAAAGTAAAATTAATATATAAACCCCTCAAAAAAGTTTTGTCTGAAAGAAACACTGGTTTCATAACCGAAAGAAAAGTTTGTATTCTGCTTCTATAATTTGGCTAGTGATACGGTTACTTTGAAAGATCATAGGGTTTCATAAAACTATTGCATTTTTTTGTTTCCAAATACAAATTTCAATATATTTTTAAGTCCTTTAGGCACATTCTTCTTATACCTTCAATCAGGCTCAAAAGACTTCGATTATAAAGGGTGTGCAATTGCATGTCTCTCATTCAATTAAATAGAAAATGTACTGTAAATTTATGTGTTAATGTCATAAGGTTGTATCCTTTATATGATAGGTAATACTATCCAAGCCAGAACCAGTATTTTTTCTTAAGTACTAATGCTATGTCCTCCATAGTGAATGGTGTTGTGAGGTGAAGATTTTCGTTGAAACGGTGCTGGTCATCAGGTTGCAAATCTAAAGATGTGATACTATGCTACTGGCCGGTGTGAAAATTTCCTCTGGATATTCTGCAAAATACGTTGGCTTTATTATGACCAAAATGTATTAGGCGGTCGTCTCAAAGTAGTGGATTAAATCTCTTCCAATATTTAGTAAAATGTACAGTGTCTCTCACTCGCGATTTCATCCAATATCTCACTTTGTAAAAGTTTAGAAAATTTTATATTGATCTTTGTACTTGGCGATGAAGCTGCAAAGAAGCTACATTTCGTGTTGACGGTATTGTTCGCAAGAGCGAAGAATTTGGTACAGATAGGCCTACAAAATCATATATTTAAAACGTTCTTTCAATAATGAGTTCTTCAAATATATTTAGAGATATATTCTGAATCTGTGAGGAATATTTTACCACAATTTATGAGGGCAAGTTCAAAACATATTATTTACTAAACTTTGGTACCCGGATTTATTTCAATTAAAAATATGCAGGCTATGAATATTCTGCAAATATCTTTAAACAGCCTACTATAGATGACTTGCTTCTAATTCCTAACACTATAAGCTATGTCACTCCATAGAAAGCTATACTTCACATCTTAAGAATAACTGTCGCCTTGAAGTCGTCTTCCTCAAAATAAAATAAGAAAACGATGGTTCTTTTTATTTCTAGGAAAACCTTAATCGTATATGACATGATTTAAGCAGTAATTCTTTTGCACATTATACATTAAATTATTTGCCTCCCTTCTGATAAAAAATATTTCAATTCCAACAAAATGCTAACTACTACCAACCTTGATTCAGAAATTAAGTGTTGGAAACTATTATTCTAAAATTGTTTGCTTACACTTTTTCTAACTTTAGCGGAAAAGTAAATATGTTTGGAGAAGATTCTGTATTTTCCTTAAATAAAATAAAAATCTTATAGCATACTTTTATTACTACAGTAAACAATTTCACTCTAAAACTGTGGTGAAAGACTTCAAAATACGAAGCGCATCGCGTCAGTTACTGTGTATGAATTTTAAGTCTTCAAACTATTATTTTTGATAACAGTTTAACGAAAAGTAACAGTGATTTGTAACAGTTATATGGAAGAAGCACAGATTTTATTTTCGCACTTTTCCATTTGTTAGAAGAAATTACTTGAAACTATTATTTTTGATAACAGTTTAACGAAAAGTAAAAGTTATAAGAACCAACCATACATACTCAGTTTCAAACTTTGCCAGGTCTCTTAAAATTTCTGGACTCTGTGAAAATTTCAAGATCTTAGAAAAAATCAAAGAAAAATTCTCAAAAAATTTTTTTTACAAATTATGTTTAAAATATATTTTTCAACGGGTGTACAACAACAACATATTAAATTTTGGTGGAACGAAAGATTTAGTGTCTTACAACTTTTAGACTGCCAAAATTTCAGGAAAATGGAACTTAGAAAAAATTAAAGAAAATTCTGAAAAAAAAAAATGATTTCTACAAATTATTTTCAAAATATCTTTCAAAGGGTGTACAACAATATATTAAATTTTGGTGGACCGACATATTTTCCTCTTACAACTTTTGGACTGGTAAAATTTCAGGAAAATGAAACAGAAAAAATTAAAGAAAATTTTCAGAAAATGTTTTCTACAAAATACGTTTAAAATGTCTTTTAAAAAGTGTACAACCATATATTAAATTTTGGTGGAACGAAATTTTTTCTCCCTTACAACTTTTGGAATTTGCTAAAATTTTAGGAAAATGGGACTTAGAAAAGAAATGAAGTTTTCTTTAAAATATTTTAAATACATTCGAAAGCATATTGTTCAAATATAGTAATACTATAGTTTAATAAGCTCTCTCAATGCTTGTTAGTCACACACATACATAAAAAATATTACAGTTCAAATAAAAAAATAAATTAAATAAAAAATAAAGAGGAAGTCTCTCTTACACGCACATTTACTATGGCTATAATATCCAACTTTACAATTATTACAAAAATATTAAGTTAAATGTCTTATGAGTTTATCAGTTGTACTGCTTTAAAGCAATATCAGAGATTGGTCCGGTACAAAAATGTTTCCGTTGCATTTGTTAACACTGGTATTTATTAGCAAAACCTGTTTGAGTAGGGACACTATTACTTGCGAATCACTAGGTGATATTTTAAAATTATTATTATTATTTAAGATGCATGTTTTATATTTCTATTATTTTTAATCATTTACCGCCCATTTAATCATTTACCCATTTAATCATTTAATCATTTTTAATCTATTATTTTTAATCATTTAGTCTAATGGAGGTTATGGCATATGTATTTCTAATTTTATATTCAAAAAATCTAAATTTTTATCTTGCTCATAGCCGCAAAGACAGGGTGCCGGGTTCAAATCCCGCGTTTGACAATAAAATTTATATTTTTGATTTCTATAGTCCACTGCCAATTTCTACACGAAATAACATATTCCCCCTCCCCAGGACTATAAAAACTATACATCAAGCACGTTTGTAAACATTGACAAGTAATATTTTGAATATCATCGAGAGTCAAAGTTGTCTGAAGGCCATAAATAAATTTGAATATATATACAGAAACTTGGCTGATTTTAAAATGATGGATACTTTCAAATATGTTAGATACACTTGATTAGACTATAGCTAGATGAAACAACTTACAAATGAAGTGGCAGTCAAACGTGCCTAAAAGCCATAAATAAATTTGAATCACCTGTGTCTATACAGAAAGTTGGTTGGTTTTAAAATAATGGATACGTTCAAATATGTTAGATACACTTGATTACGATTAAGCTAGATGAAACAAGTAACAAATGAAGTAGCAGTTAAACTTGCCTAAAGACCATAAATAAATTTGAATTAGCTGTGTCTATATAGAAAGTTCGTTGGTTTTAAAATAATGGGTACTTTCAAATATGTTAGATATACTTGATTATGCTTAAGTTAGATTAATCACATGAGAAATGAAGTAGCAGTCAAACTTTCCTAAAGGCCATAAATAAATTTGAATTAGCTGTGTCTATACAGAAAGTTGTCTGGTTTTAAAATAATGGATACTTTCAAATATGTTAGATACACTTGATTGGACTATAGCTAGATGAAACAAGTAACAAATGAAGTGACAGTCAAACTTGCCTAAAGTCCATAAATAAATTTTAATCGGCTGTTCCTATACAGAAAGTTGACTGATTTTAAATTGGTGGATACTTTCAAATATGTAACCATCATTTCTTTGTGCTATAGTTCGATGAAACACGTAACAAATGAAGTGATTCAGAAAAAATATTTTCCTGTCTCCCACAGTGTCTTTAATATTCCTAGCTTCACAAAAGAGTATCAAAATATATAGTTATTGCGCTTTAAACAGACGCCATAAACGACGCATGGGGAGCCACATTTTCTTGGCCTATGATACAGAGACACTCGTATAAAAGACTGCGTGTACCGCCACGCATAAATACATTACAATAAAATATTCATTCCGCTGGTCATGCAATTCGTAGTTCATAAGTGTACAAGAAGTGTTTTTTTTATGAATCTTATCTCAAAATGCATATTACAGTAAGCTATATTCTTTACTTTAAATAAGGGTTCTGGTGTAAGCTTTTCTTATGACCAATCATAATCACATAATCTTCATTCCGCCACTGATTCTAACATGCAAAAGGCCATAAATAATTTTTATTTAGCACTTCCCATTTCAGCCTGATGCCTAAAGGCCAAAAATAAATAATATTTCGCTTGCAAAATATGATTGAAATTTTTACTGATTGTATTTTTAAGTGAAGTTTACAATGTTCTACCACCATATTCACAAATCAAATATTATTTACGAAATAGAAAAAATCAGTTCGGTCAAGTTTGATTTCTAGTCAATCAATAATTCTATAGCTGAAGTAAATTTAAAATCCAAAGAACAAACTCACTTAATTTCACAACTGGTTGTGCTAACTGATAATCATCAAGGAGTCAATCAATTGTAATTACCTAAAAAATAGAAAAAAATATACTTAGTATCTATATCCAAGTCTTATTTCAAAGTAACAAAATCACTGCTGATAATTTATTAGAATGAACAGGAATTATATGCGTATTTTCAGTTTGGGGGGATGCCTATCATAGTTTGTTAATGGTTTGTGTTTGGAACTGATCAATATATTAAACTTTAAAGTTGCCATCCACTCTCTTCAAAGAAGTATATTTTTAGAATGAATTTCCAACGAGTGTATAAGAAATATAGAAAAAAACTAAAAACATCTCTTTGCTAAAAATCTTGGCTTCTCACAGAGGTCTTCTCCAATCAAATTGAATATTAAACTATTCTTCGTAATAAAAGCTTAAGAAGGTACACATTAGACTATAACTGAAAATATACTTTAATTTATGAACAATGCAAACACCTGGGTTAATCTTTCGCTTTCAATCTTAAAACAAGTAATATAAGGCACTGTTAAATCCCAATTGGTTCATTTAAAACTTCAGATCGAAAGATGCCTTTGGACAGAATATAAATCATGACTCCTTCCAGTCTACATTAACAAAACTATAGGCAACCAAATTCCACTTTGATCAAGTATTTTTTGTATTTTCGTAGGAAAGTATTCGTTTCACATTATGGAAAGTCTTAGAAATGAATGCGATAAAAACTATTTTATTCAAATTGTTCCATCTCTCCCCAGTAATATCAAATGTTATTAAAAATCTTTCACAAAATGCAAAAATTCAGTGGTGAGTTTGAATCCCGCGACCGGTCATTTCCGAAATTATTTGTAAGACATTAAAAATTGATAAATATATACTTACTTTTTCTCAAATGTTGTAACAGAACGTCCATGTTAAAGGCAAAAGAAAATTCAAGCACTTCTCAAACTGAAAATAGAATCAAGAGTAGTGTCATAGGATCCGATCACAGTGTTCATATAATTTCAAGTTCATTCTAGAATTTTCCTCGGGAGCATAAACAAAATAGTTTCTATTCTTATTATCTTCTAAGAGGTTTCCATTAACTATACTTTGTCTCCTAGCAATGACAAATATTTAAGGCATTATCTTCTCAACTCATATTAAGTTCAAAAAATGCAGCCGCTCGTTACCGACCCTTGTTAAAAGCTTAAATCTCTTATCAGATCTTTTCCAAAAAAGTTTCCAAACGTATTTATTTCTAATCCCATAATATGGTCAGACGGTGAAAGTTTCTTCTCTGAGTCTGTAAGACGCCTGATACAATCATAAATCTTATGTTTCCTTGTATGCTTGAAAGCATTCATACAGACACACAAACAGAGGAGTATTATGAAACAAGGTTCATCTCACTTTCATCAGTAAAATATCTCAAACTGACCGCCCGTAAACATGTCTTCAAGTAAGTGGTGTTCACACTAATTCTTAACTCTGATAAAATCTGTTTACAATCACAAACTTTGTAAACATGAGACTTTAAAAGAATTAGACTTTCTGTCGCAAATGAAACCCCTTCACTAGAAATAGTGGAATACTTTCTCTCATCATAGTTGTAAACAGAGAAGTTTTTTTTTTCAGAAGTTTCTTCGGCATAACAGTGCGAGAATTCTATTGGTCACAGAAAGATTTACTTTTGCTAAGGACTGGCAGTCTAACACAACCATTCTGCATTATGTTTCCATTCTTCAAGCAGTACACATCTTAAACGATGAATTCTACAATATTTCTTAATAAAAGTTATCATATGAATAAAATGCAATCTAATATACGATATCGAGTTTCACAAGCTGGGAATCGACGGTGCCGACGTTGAATTATATCATCGTTTGCAGGCCGGTCAACAAATAATGATAATTCCATAATATTTCTTGATAAAGATTATTAGATTAATAAAATATACTCTATTACCATATGTTCCACAGTTTTCCGCGATACCGGGTTTCACGGCCGGGCAATCGACGCGGGATGGGGACAACAAATAATAAAAGGGAGACCGGTAAATTTTAAAATATTCAATTTTAAAAAAATAATTCATTGATTCATACATATCTTCTCCAATACTACATCTACGGCGTCCATAGTTCAAGACCGTATACCCCACCTCCCTAGCACCTCTCTGCAACCACTACAGCCTGTTATATACTTTCCTATAGGCCATAGAACCGGTTTAAGAGTGACTAAAACTCTGTACTCTTTTACTATATATATATAATGAGCTCCTGCGTAGCCTAGTCGGTAGCGCGCTCGACTTCAATGCGAGCGGTTGCGGGTTCGATTCCGCGTGGGACTAAAACATTTCGGTACTGCTGTGAATAAAAAACACTGGCGATCACACTGAGAACTTCGGCTGTCCTCTCCCAACCGGTCTGCAGCGTGGGAGCAGTAGACCAAATCCTCCCTTCGGGGAGAGGCCTCATCCACTAGTGGATTCCATATGGCTGTGATTTATTATATATATAATATTTGGTGAGCCTAGTTGCAACACATCAATTATAGTTTTAAGATTTTTTATATATGATTGACCCGGATTGTTGTTGCGTCAGAAGTCTTATGTGATTTGGTGACATCAAATAAATTATGGCTATAAGTTATTTCATTGGATTACAGTTTGACCTCAATTATTGTTACTCATGAAGGTGATTAAGGGAAGGGAAAAGAACAAAATTTTAGTTATAAGTTAGGTTAAGGAATGTTTGAACAGAGTCATTGTTACTCAAAGTGACATAAGGCGGCAAGGCGATGACAATAAATTATATTTATTAACGTAGCATAGAAAATAAACGTCGTCAGGAATTTTAATAAATTTATTTTAAGAAATAATAAATAACTGTTGATTTTGACAATATTAAGGAATAATACAAAATATAATTGAGTAAAAGATCATAAATTATAAACAAATAAATAATTATGAAGAATATAAATAAAAGACTGTAAATACTTTTAGAAATATAAGACAACAAACTATGTATAAAATAATATAATAAAATAAAAGTGGAAGATTGAGAATCAGTAAAACGTAATTAATTAATTGGGAAAATTAAAAGTCGGCGAGACACATTTTTAAAAATTAAAAATTTTAAGCCAAACACTAAGATATAAGCGTTGAAATATTTGTAATAATAATAACATAGTAAGTATTAGCAGTAGGAGTAGTAGTGAGTAATGACGAAACATGCATGCTGTTGCTATACAAAATTGTAATTTACAGAGCTTTCAGCATAAACATATTTCACAATAACTATGCCTATAAGTGGTATTTTGTTAGTTGTTGTTACCCAAATTGGCTTGTTGTTACCGAAAGTTAGACACAACAATAATCATGATAATTTAGAGCAAGTAACATACTTTAATACTAGCACACAAAACATAGTTATACTAGATAATTTAAAAAATTGAGACCTACAGCTGGCTCACAAAATAAATTTTACATATAAATTAATTTGGTACGTAATTTAGAGGAAAAATTATTAGAGAAAATTGCTTCTAAAAGCGATAAAGCGATTAAAATTATGAGGGTGATTGGAACAAAATTTAATCGGAAATTTGTTATTTAAAATTTAGAAGACCGTACG
The DNA here is from genome assembly GCA_022664845.1 of Lepisma saccharinum. Classification (NCBI taxonomy): domain Eukaryota; kingdom Metazoa; phylum Arthropoda; class Insecta; order Zygentoma; family Lepismatidae; genus Lepisma; species Lepisma saccharinum. The sequence continues at coordinate 17,362 of JAGDQP010025357.1, read as the reverse complement.
GATATCGGTGATTGAATTCGGAGGTCAGCTGAGGCCGATTTTGCGGGCAAAACCGAATTTTACTGACCAATGACTACAAAATGCTGCTATCTGATATGAGACACCATTGCAACGTTTGTTGCTAGTGGAGGGATATTTAAAATACATTTAAAACACATACAAAATATCAAAATAAATACGGTTTACGGCAGATTGCAGGTTAGTACAAATAACACAGGCTCTAGCACGTATGTTTCTATAACGGAAGAAATCGAAAGATACGAAGCTCGTTCACACGTATTTTGGAAAGAAAGAAATTAGGATATAATAGGAGAGTGTGCACGTTACACTTGTTATGTGAGACCATGCTGCAAAATGGCCAATCACAATTGAGGTTGGGAAATTGAAATATTTTGGACGAATATTTCAGTTTCACGCTAAGAAGATGCACAGAAGGATTTAAAGACCTTAACTTTATCATTCACAAATAAACATTGATATTTGTACTATATATACATACAAAAACAACGATAACGGAAAATAATAATTTAGTAAACATGAAGTAAACAACTACACTAATATTTACTGGTGATCGAAACAGGACAAGATATTTATACAATAAATACAATAAGTTGAAAGAAAAGTACACAAGTACATACCTTAACTATTGGCATCGATCATCATAAAACGGATAGTAATTGATCACGCGCCACTCAAAATTGCAGGGAAACACATTTGTTCCTCGACTGAATATTTTAGATGAAACCGGTCAAAATATCTGTTCACGGACACACGGAATCCGTATAAATATGGTTAATACACCACAAATATCTCCGGAAAATTTAAACGTTTATTTACGACAATAAAAGTCGACAATATCCATTATGGTAACAGCATACCTGAACAGTGACTGGGACAACACAACAACAGCCACTCTTTAGCGTTTGAAACAAGAGCTTGCAAGGGAACGACGTCAGCAAGGCAAGGATTATCTGTAATCCAGACAGACAAGTTTGCATTTCAAGAGAAGGAATGGCTTGAAAAGAAAAGCAGAAAGATCAAAATTCAAATTCAGAAAATTCCAATTGGCAGGAAAATTCGAAAACCAGAAAGAGTATCTTTCAATTTCTGAATCTTGAGATTCTGTGACGTGGTCCTAGATCGAAGACGAATCAGGGTCCGGAAGATGCTTGTCCGGCATGCGAAAACAGCACATTCAGTCTGTCTCATTTGTTGGAAATCCATACAGGATGCGCCTCAGAGTTGGAAATTAGAGTCATGAAAGCAGGCCTTGGAATGAGTTTTGAAAAGAGGAAAACAAATAAAAAAAATAATAATAAAGGTTTAATAAGTAATCGAAATCGAAAATAAAGTACTTACATTTTTTTTATAAAATAAGTGAAATTAGAAAAAGGCAACTGGAAAATTTCAAAACTGGGAAAATGTAATGAAAGCTTCAAAATGTTTAAAGGTTTAAGGATTAACCCATACGTTAATACAAGCGGCATAAAACACAAATAAACAAATGGAAACGACTTGAGTTTATTTGCCTAAACGACATAAAAATTGAAAGTTATGATTAAAATACGACACATAAAACAGGCAAAATACTGAACTAGAAAATAAGATTAAACTAAGTAACGGATGGATTTAGATTATAGATAATAGATTAAAATAAAATAGAATATAGATAAATAGGTAAATACATAATTTAATAGAACTATTATTAGTTTAGATAATTTTAATATTTCATTATATTCAGAGATCAAGATAAGAATTTATGTAAAATACTATTCAAGAATTGTATAAATAGGACAACCAATCATAGAAACTAGATAAATGTATGGAATAGGTTTAGATAGAATAATGCATCGTTATCCCAAATATTGTATATGTAAATCTCAGATACATTTACTCTTATTAATAATTTTAAATGCCATTATAGACAAATATAAATAGATAAATAAATCAAGATAGGTAGGGAGGATTTGAACATATTAATAGTGTAAATAGAGTGATGGCATTAACCTGTACATGTATTGACAACAACGGCATAATCACTTACGAAGTAATAAAGTGAGACGTGAACTTGATAAACAAGTGCAACTTGGACTAGTTTAAAGTAAGCTACGTACTATTTCAAAGATTAGTGATGAACATTGAAGAATACCGCATTTTAAGCATATAAAGACAATCGAATAAGTTTAAAATAACAAAATGGTGTTTTAATGTTAAAAAAATAGTGCAACAAAGTAGATAATTAATAGTTGAAAAGACAGTCGTTAAAACTTGAATTTTGTGCAGTAATAAACAAGAAAAGGAACAATGAACAATGAACAATCATTTTCAACAAATAAGTGTTTCCCTACACAAGAACGTTAGTTACGTGAACCAGGAACTATTCACAAATAGCCCTCCCAACTAGCATTCACTACGGAAATTTGAATAAACTACTAAAATGTAAGTGGAGAATATAGTGACAAACAATTTATTAATTAAAACGCTTAAGACGTATAATAGACAATGGGTATAATTAAAGTCACAACAGCATTATTCAAACAATCTTAATTAGGGGCATTAAATTGACAAGTTTTATTACAAGTTAGTGGTAAGAAGTTCAAAATCAAAATAGACAGATAGAAAAATATATCAGTTTTGAGAAAATAGACTAGTCACCAGAACAACACAACATTGACCCATACTGTGATCAAGAATAAAATAGGAAACAGCATGTGTCATTTACAAACAAACGATTTCCTACACACAAAATGCAAAATATACTTTAACACAACAAGTAAGTTTTAAAAATATGTTTCCCGAAAATGCAGTGATCAAGCGAAAGTAGTGTTTAAAGTGTTAAGTGAAGTGATATGTTAATTGATAGTGGAAAAGACAGTGCTTAATAATATTTCAAATTTTCCTGAAAGACGTCAATGGATGCAACATAGCTCATCTTCGTCATAATTCTCAAGAACCACAAGTGAATTGGAAAAAAGGGAAACGAAATAGTGGTGCAATTACTGACCGTGTAAGTCGGTCAGTCAGTCAACTTCAAGGACAGCCGATTAATCAGTATTACATGGTTTGTTTATCTTTCTCACATACAGAAGGAAAAGCATTATCGCATAACAACACAACGACAAGATGTGTACTTATAACACACTTCCATGAGACTAACATTACATCATAACAGTTAAGAAAAGAAATACACGCAAAATAGATTTTCATAACCACTTGTATACCAAAAGAACAAACATTTCCTTTATTACTGAATTTTACTATAGACATTTAAAATTTTGTTTAATAACTTTATTATAATTTATGCTTTTCTAGATATGTTTATATACGGAATGCTTCAAAGTTTAATTAATGGCAATTTAACGGGCGTTTGGAAAATTTTATTCAATTTAATTAATTATATTATTTAATTTTATTCAGTTTATTCATTTATGTTATTCATTCTACGTATTTAATTTTTCATTCAATTTTATTCAAATTGTTCAATTTTATATTATTAAGTAATTTGCTTTAGTTTGTTTATGGATTTAACCTATAGATGCTATTTAATTTACCAATAGGACTCTCTTAAAATTGTTTTAAATATTTTAATAATTCCCTATCAAAGATTTTCGAAAGTGAGGGGGATGAAATGGGACTATGATATAGATTTTACGAGTATATGTATTCATTCATTATATCAGGTGTCGGAATATCAAAATCATTATTTGTATCGTTAAGGTGTATGCACCACATAGTCAATACAGAATAATGTAAATAATTTCATTAATTCGTTGACAAAGACCTGGCAAGTGTGTTTCCCTCTTACGTACAAACAAGCTGATGACCAAAGCAAACAATTGATGAACTTCCTGGATTGATTCACGCTTATAGATAGAGCCAGGAGAATGAACCAAACCAGGAAGGTAAGAAAGCAACATTCGCTGAATTTGGAAATGATGTAAAGAGAGGTAACGAGTGGATTGATAGGAAGAGAAAACGGGATTCGGATTTTGAGACTGAGAGCGTAAGCACCAAGTTTTGGGATAGTGGAAAAGTGTACGACAACCGAGACTCGAATACGCGTATCTCGTTTGCGATAATAGAACGATCATCAGTTTGCAAGTAAGTGCCAAGTCAATCTGTACTTTCTAAGGGGTCACATAATTGCCAGAAGTCACTCAAAACCATTTCGACGTAATTAACGCAATGTTCAGTAAGTTTTAAAAATGTACGTAGAAAATTTGTATAACGAAACAGAAATTAATAATAAAACTGAAGTTAGCAACATTATACGAAAATATGAAATCGCAATGTTTTATTTAACTAGTAAGAACAACACCATACATATTTAGTAAGCAAGCAATGTGACTCTATCTTGACAATAGTCAATTCGGCGGCCTGGATCGGCACAGGTACCGCTGGCTCCACCCTTTTCATTGGTCAGCTCTACAGCCGAACACAGACAAATAGTCACATTTTAAGCCGATGAAACGAGGACTACAAGATATCAGGTTCTATAAGTGCATTCAAAGTAAATCAGATTACAAGGTAATATTAGATTATGTGGCTTGCATCGAGCTCACTTCAAGAGAAACATGCTGTCACGGTTAAAAACTATAAAAGAGTATGTAATGTGACAATTTGATAGGGCAAATGTGTATGGATCTGCAAATGAGGGTACTAGAAGCGTCTGAAGTGGTTGGCCTAGACAATTTCACAGCAATTACTTTTATCAAGAAACTTAAGGCTGAATATGGCATTTCTTCCAGGTATATTACTACGTTCGTCACACGCAAGAACATACAAGATTATAGTATTCGTCAGAAGGCACAAGGGGTTGTGGAGGAAGTGAATAAATCTGTAACAGAGGGGAGTGTGGACAGAGAAAATGTTTGGTACAGTGATAAAAGTCAATTTAATGTTGATATGTCTTCATTCTCAACACTAACTTACAGATGCAAGGAAACTACAACTGGTGTGTTACAGTCTGTGCATAGATCTACAAACAGCTATACAATTGATGTGGCTTTATCAATGAGTTGCAGATTAGCTAACACGCTTTATATCTATTTTCAAGAGCCACAAGGCACTTTTGGCCCAAATGTTTCGAAGAAACTTGAAGCAACATGTCCACGAAACATTCATGTGGAGGCAAGCAAAACTGGCAAAATAACGAAAGAGCATAAGGAAAGTTTTGTATAACTAGCGTCCTTGGTGAATATGACGTTGCGAAGAGCCTATTGCTGTATGATTCCTGGTCAGGCCATAAAGATCGTACTCTGTTAGATGAAAGTTTTCCGAACAAGGATCTTACGCTCAAGATATTGCCACCGAAGACAACAAAATATTGCCAACCTCTTGATGTATACTTCTTTTGGCAATATAAGCTCTACCTGAGAATAATAGTTGATTTTGTATGACTACAATGTGAAAAACCACAATTAAAGTTACACGATCGCCATTTCATCATTAGGCTTCACTCTATGCTATACAGTCAACTTTCTGCACCGAAGTACAAGCATATATTACAATATGCTTGGCAAAAGGTAGGTTATGACATTGACATACCAATATCATCGTTTGAAATTGTAATTAGTGTGGCGTTTGATATTGTACTACTTGAATGCAGAAGTGATACTGAATGAGAAAAAGTGGTTTAGTCAGATATGCATTTTGTTCTGTTCCACTTTGCTTTGACCACTTCATTGAAATCCCACATGTGCACTTTGAGGACTGAATAGCGGACCAACACTATCAGGTCAGTGGAAAAGGTTAGTTGTTCAGATAGTGTAGTTATTTAAACGGAGGGAAACATAGCAATCGGTCACGACATTGCAATATGTGTGTTTTTGGTCCTCTTATATAGATATTTTGTTTCTTCGCGTTACTAAAGTCCCTTTCTTAGACTTTGAATAGGTGATCATACAAATGTCTCTCGTGGTAAGACGGGTAGTTTTGCATGCGAATGGCGCATACTGCTGTTTTTTAGATGAGCGATTTATATTCTAAGCATATGTTCGTGCGGTTCTGAGCGTTCGAGTTCACACACATCCCTTGTAAGTCCTTTTCATATGTCATCAGTCCCTATCATAAAGAAAAAGTCAGCTATCGATTTAGAAACGAGGAAGTGCTACTGTTATAATGGATAATCCATACTAAGAAACAATTGTGGCTTCCTTGGAAAAGCAGGAATCTAGTAAATGCAAAATGACATTATCTTTTAGTTAAGTTAAGCAAAGAGCTAAAAAAATGGAATATACCAGAACGGAAAAGAAAACGAGGAATTTTAGAATTCGTGAGTCAAGAATGAGATTCAGAAGAATCCAGGATGGTGTTTTCTGATCTAGATCCTTGTGATGATGAAGATAGGTACTTTGATACACCTGCTGCACAAGAAAAGCCAGATGATGAAGATACGAATTGTATTTTCTGCGACAGGATATTCTCTGAACACACAGGGAGACTTATGGGTTATATGTCAGTGTTACTATTTATTATTTATAAATAATAATACTATTGGACCCTGTTTGGTGTAGGAATAGTAGGTAGATTATTGATAGGGCAGCAACAATAAACGGTAAAATGAAATACAAGACAAAGAATCGGGTTAAGGTGGAGTTATCTACTGCAAAGTCACCTCAAATTCATTGTACTAGTATTGTACCAAGGTAAGGGATGGCGGATAGTAGATTTGTAGTTACTGTGGCTCCTCAGAAGCATATTTGTCCTCAGGGGAGGACATAGCCAACAAACGCGGTTGCTATCACTATTAGGAGATTAACTACTCCTACTCTTCATGTGTATAGATATAAATAGGATCCGTAATATATGCCACGTCCTACGTATATGTACAGGCAAATAAAGAAAAAAGGATGATCCGTTTGCGTGTAGGGTTCGTAATAGTCACCCTAAATTTACATCTCGACAGATATGTATAACTCTGTCGAATGCTAGCTCAATTCTGGAGGTGTAGTGTATGGCTAGGAATAGTCCTGTAATAATAGTGATCCAAAATGTCAATAGTGACCCAATAGTGATCCAAAATTTCATCAGTAAGAAATATTGAGGGGGGGGGAAGGTCAATTAGGGCGTTATTAGCAATTTTGAGTAAGGGATGTTGTTTTCTTATTGGTGTTGACAAGATTTGTTGGGTCGAAGTGGCCCTTGTTGTAGGTTTGTTACTTTTACTACTGCGATAAGAGTGATAAAAAGATATGTTGCTAGAGTTAATGTAATGGTAGCTATTGGTTTATTATAAAATTTTATTGAAGGAATTTCTTGTTGTTCAATAAATGTTTGTAGGGAGTCTTGGAGGGGGTACAGCTAAATAGGGATTTGCTATCATAATTATAATAATTACGATAACAATGATTGGGCATAGAATTATTGTTTTGGTATTGAGATGGAATATTTCATTTGAGGCTAATCTAGTTACGTAAGTGAATAGTACTAGTACTCCGCCGAGGAATACTAGGAAAAGTATGTAGGGAAATCAAGGGCATTCTGATAAGGTAGTAATTATTAATGATATAATAGTTGTGTTGATTATTAAGGTCAGTCCTATCGACAGGGGGTGAGTTAGTTGAGTGAAAAGAAAAGTTAATTGTATTAGAATTAGTAATAAAATTATCGTTAATTTAATATCAAGAGTCAAGAGGTAGTTTAATAAAAATGCTAGCTTTGGAGACTGAAGATAAGTATAAATATTTTATGTTGATGCTTTCAGGGTAAAATTGGCCCATTTATGATTTACAAGACCATTATTGTTATTAAATTATGAAAGCTTATGTCAATATTAATTTATCTTGTTTGTTCTCTTTTACTTGTTACTATAAGTGTGTGATGTTTTGTTTCTCAGCGGAAGCATTTATTAATAATTTTTCTTAGCTTGGAAATAATTGTTTTGAGTATATTTTTGATACTTTTCTTAAGATTAACGGAATTTTATAGCGAAATTTCCTTTAGACTTTTGTTTTTGACCTTTTGCGTTTGTGAGGGTAGTTTGGGTTTGTCTGTCTTGGTTTCTATTGTTCGTAGTCATGGTAATGGTTATTTGGGATCTTTGGTTGTGTTACGATGTTAACGTATCTATTATTTATAATGTTTTTAATTACGTTAGGATTTATAGGAAAATATGATGAGTTGTTCAGAATCTTTGTTTGTTATTTTTTTTCTTGTTAATTGTTAATAGATGTGTGGGATTTCACCCGTGATGTTTGGGGTATAATTTTTGATTTGATAATCTATCTTATCCTTTAGTTCTATTGACTGTGTGAATTATTCTTTTAATAGTTATGGCTAGTGAAAGAATTTTATCTTCCTTTTTTATAGTGTTGGTTTTATTGGATTAGTTTTAATATTGCTTTTTTCCTTTGTTTGAGTTTTATTTCTTCTAATCTTTTTATATTTAACTTATTTCTTGAAGGATCTTTGATTCCTACTTTGTTTTTAATTTTGGGGTGAGTCTATCAGCCTGAGCGAGTGCAGGCTGGGCTTTATTTATTATTATATACTTTGTTGGCTTCTTTACCTTTATTGTAGTATTGTTTATTTGGAAGAATTCCGGAGAAGTCTTGTTTTTTATAACTTGTGGTTCATTAATCTTGATACTTCTTTATTAGATTGTTTTTAAAATGACAATATTTTTAATTCATTTATGGTTGCCTAGAGTGCATGTAGAGGCTCCTGCCAGAGGTTCTATAATTCTTGCAGGAGTTCTTGGTATGGTTTACTGCGTGTTTACAATTATTTGGAAATGATTGCTATTAAGTTAAATTTGTTGTGATTTGGTATTAGAATTGTGGGGGTTTGGGCTGTTATCTTGATTTGTTTATGTTAGGTGGATGTTAAATCTTTAATTGCTTATTCTTCTGTTGCTCATATGGGATTAGTGTTGATAGGTATTATAACTATGGAAGTATGGGGGTTTAGGGGGGCTTTAGTTTTAATGATTGGTCATGGGTTGTGTTCTTCCGGTTTATTTTGTTTGATTAATATTTCTTATGAACGTTTGGGGAGTCGAAGTTTACTTATTAATAAAGGAATGTTATCTTTTATACCTAGTATAACGCTCTGGTGGTTTTTACTTAGTGTTACTAATATGGCTGCTCCTCCTACTTTAAATTTGTTAGGAGAAATTAGTTTATTAAATAGTGTTATTGGGTGATCTTTTTTAAGCATAATCGGGATTGGTTTAATGCCATTTTTTAAAGCTGCTTATACTTTATATTTATATTCTTGTACTCAATATGGTAAATATTATTCTGTGCTATTTTCCTTTTTTTGGCGGGGGGGGCACTGTCCGTGAATATTATCTTTTATTTCTTCATTGATTTCCTTTAAATCTTTCAATCCTTTTTGTTGGGCCGAGTTTTCTATGGTTTTAGATTTAATTGATTAATATTAATTACTTAGGTAGTTTAGTTAAAATTTTGGTTTGTAGTACTGAAGAGGGTGTATAATAATTACTGCTGAGTCGTGGTGTGAACATATCCTATCTGTATTCTTTTATATTTATTTTTATTTTTGTTTTTAGTCTATCTATTTTTGTTTGGGGAATTAACTTACTTATTTTTGATGTTAGCTTGTTTATTGAGTGGGAGATTATTAGAATTAATAGATGTTCTGTTGTTATAACTGTTTATTGGATTGGATGTCTTTAATTTTTATAAGATTTGTGTTATATATTTCTAGTATAGTTATTTACTATAGAGGGCAGTATATGTCTAGTGATTTTTATATTAATCGTTTTATTTATTTAGTACTTATATTTGTTTTGTCAACAATACTGTTAATTATTTCTCCCAATATTATTAGTATTCTTCTAGGGTGAGACGGGCTTGGTTTAGTGTCTTATTGTTTAGTTATTTATTATCAAAATACACGGTCTTATAATACTGGTATGTTAACTGCTTTGTTTAATCGAATTGGGGATGTTTGTATTTATTTGCGATTGCTTGAATAATAAATTATGGTAGTTGTAATTAAATATTTTATGTAAAAGATTTAAGGAAGGGTGATGATATAATGGTTATTATTACTTTTATTGTGTTGGCTGGAATAACAAAAAGAGCTCAAATTCTTTTTTCGGCTTGATTACCGGCGGCTATGGCTGCCCCTACTCCTATTTCTGCGCTGGTGCACTCTTCTACTTTGGTGACTGCAGGGGTATACTTATTAGTTCGTTTTAGTGATGTTTCAACTAATAGCTTTGCGGGACGAATATCGTTACTTTTTTCTGGTTTGACTATATTTATGGCTGGAATGGGGACTAATTACGAATATGATTAAAGGAAAATTATTGCCGTATCGACTTTAAGTCAATTAGGTTTAGTAATAATAATTTTATCAATAGGATTTTCTATATTACCTTTTCTTCATTTACTAACACATGCTCTTTTTAAAGCTTTATTGTTTTTATGTGAAAGGGCTATCATCCACGCGGTGGGGGATACACAAGATATTCGTTGTATGGGGGGGCTTGTATATCTAATGCCGTTAAATTTGTCTTGTTTAAATACAGCTAATTTAACTTTTTGCTTTTTCGTTTTTGGCTGGGTTTTATTCTAAGGATTTAATCTTAGAAACGGGGACAATAGTGTGAATTGATTTAATTAAGTTTTTATTATTATTTTTTTTTCTACTGGACTAACTGTGTGTTATTCTATTCGTTTGAGATACTATCTAACTGGAATAGGATTTGCTAGTGGTGGTTGTCATAGAGTGGGAGATAATACTAATTGGATTATAACTGGAGGGATATTAGGTCTTACGAGGGCTTCTGTTTTTTGGGGAAGAGTTATAAGTTGATTATTATTTTGTTGTCCGTCTGTAGTAATGTTGCCATTTTCCCTTAAAATGGGGGCTTTAATTGTTAGTGGTGTAGGGGCCTGAGTTGGGGTGCTATTAGCAAGTTCTCAGATGGGAAAGGGCCAGGTAGCTTCACAGGGGGGCTATTTTTATAACTATAATGGGTTCTACATGGTTTTTGCCTTATGTATCTACTAATTATTGTATTCGGCTTCCGCGTTTCATTGGGGGGGCTTACACTAAGATTATTGATGAAGGTTGAAGTGAGATGTTAGGTGCGCGGGGGATTTATAATTTTATAACGAGTGGTTCTACTTTGGTAACTAAGACGCAATTTAATGAGTTTATATTACACTTATTTTTTAATTTATTTTAATTGTATTTTTAACAATTACTATTTTTCTTATTTATTTGAATAGCTTATATTTAGAAAGCGTAGCATTGAAGATGCTAAAAGTAATAATTGATTTTTCAAGTGATACTCCCTGACAAAGTTTCTCGTTTTTACCTTGAAAACGTAGTGTAATTGTTATACTAAGGAGGTTGGTCTAACTATTAATTTTAATTAAAGAAGTCATAACCGCTAAAGATAAAAGTTAGCAGCTTTCTCTTGTTTTACTGATTACTTACCTCATAATTGAGGAGTATCTTAAAATTCCCCATCTTTATTATTAACAGTAATATGCCTTTAATTTGGCTTCCACTAATAATCCATTAATAAACAAGGATGGTAGGGTCATCTAAGTTCAGGTCGAAACTGATTGCAATTTAGTATTGCTTCTTGTTTTGTGTTTAGTCAAGATAAGTTGATAGACAACACCTTTTGGTTGCAAACCAAATATTATGGTTAACTATTATCCTAGGTGGGTCATTCTAATGACCCTTGGTTTCATTCGTGATAAAGGCCAACGAGTAAGAACAGGATAAATATTATTGTTACGGTAGTTCAGGATATGATTGTGGAAGTGGTTAGTGTAATTGCGGCGGGAAGAAGTAGGACGATTTCTGCATCAAAAATGAGAAAAAAATCTGCAATTAGGAAGAAGCGAATTGAGAATGGGATGTGGGCGGACGATTTAGGGTTAAAGCTGCATTCAAACGAGGATCTCTTTTCTCGGTCAATGATTGTTTTTTATAGTAGGGAGGCTAGGAATATTATAATAATTGTAACTGTTACTGTTACTAAAGCACTGGTTAAAATTGTGTATATTATCTATTTCATTTTATATGAATTTTCTAATTGGAAGTCAAATGTATTATTTATACTAAATACAGAGATTAACCTTCTCATCAATAGACGGAAAGATATAGAAATAATCATACTACGACTACAAAATGTCAATACCATGCTGCTGCTTCGAACCCGAAATGATGATTGAAAGAGAAGTGATATATTATATGGCGGAGTATGCATACTATTAGAAATGAGGAGCCAATAATTACGTGAAATCCAAGAAATTCTGTTGCTGTAAAGAAAGTAGAACCATAGGTGGCGTCTGAAATTGTAAATGGCGCTTCATAGTACTCGAAGGCTTGAAGGGCTGTAAAATATAGGCCTAGAGAAACAGTTAAAATTAGAGCTTGAGTAGTTTGTGTGTGATTTGCTTCTATAAATCTATGATGAGCTCAGGTTACTGTAACTCCTGATGCTAGTAAAATAGCAGTATTGAGGAGGGGGGACTTGTATAGGACTGAAGGGTTGAATTCCTATTGGTGATCATATTATTCCAATCTCTACTGTGGGGGCGAGTCTTCTGTGAAAGAAAGCTCAGAAGAATGAAATGAAGAAAAGTACTTCTGATACGATGAATAGAATTATTCCTCACCGAAGTTCTGTGGTGACTTGGATTGTGTGCAGTCCTTGAAAAGTGCCTTCTCGGGAAATATCTCGTCATCATTGAATTATAATAATTAACAGACCTATGAAAAAATATGTCTGGGTTCAATTGATGAAATCATTTAGTTAATACTGTGGTGGTAACTAACGCCCCTAGAGCTTCTGTAAGAGGTCACAGACTTTGATCTACTAGATGGCAGGGACGATTTTGTGGTGTTGACATGTGTAACTTCACTTGGATATAGAATTGTTAATACTGCGAATACATAAGACTGGATAATTGCTACCGCGGATTGAAATATTAATAATAAAATTTGTCTAAAAATTATTAATGATAAAGGGATGTAGTTAGATTAGGTCCTGTTCTTCCGAGAAGAGTTAATAAAAGGTGTCCAGCTACTATATTTGCTATTAATCGGACCGCTAAAGTGCCTGGCCGGATAATGTTTCTGGTAATTTCGATACATACTATAAAGGGTATTAGAGGGCCTGGAGTCCCTGCTGGTAGAAGATGGGCAAACATGTGTTGAGTGTGATTAATTCAACCATATAATATAAAGCTTAACCATAGCGGGAGGGCAAGAGTTAGTGTAAATGTTAAGTGGCTAGATCTTGTAAAAATATAAGTAAAAAGGCCTATAAAGTTGTTGAATATAATAAATGCAAATACGGTAACAAAGAGAAATGTTGTTCCTTTGTGAGTATTTCTGGGTCCTAGAATTGTTTTAAATTCTTTGTGTAGGGTTGTTGTTAGGGCATTTCATATAATTATTGTTCGTGATGGTAAAAATCAAAATGATGTTGGGATAATCAGTACCCCTAGAAGGGTACTAAGTCAATTAATTGATAGAAATATCACTGATGAGGTTGGGTCAACTGAAAATAGATTGGTTATCATTTTCAAGTTAAGTAAAGTATGTTGATATTTACTTGTTTTGTATTTAATTGGGTCGGAGCTATATTAAAATATATGGTTTAGGTAAAGACTAGATAGGTGATTGAGAAGAAAATGAATAATAGTAGTCATTTTAGGGGACATATCTGTGGAATTAAAAAGTATCATAATTTATGGTAATTTGGCTGTGACAGGGCCATGTTATAGTAATTTAACCAACTTTTCATTAGGAGTAATTGTTACTTTACTATGTTTTGGTTTAAGATACCATTGCTTACTTTCAGCCACCTAATGAAGCTTCTTGGGTTATATTTGATATTCAGTTAATAAATTGTCGGTGTGGGCAGGTCTCTGTAACGTTTGGTATGAAGCTATGATTTGCGCCGCAGATTTCGGAGCATTGTCCAAAGAATAGGCCAATTTGTTTTGCATTGACACCCATTTGATTTAGGCGGCCGGGGTTGCATCCGCTTTTAATCCCATGGATGGCATTGCTCATGAGTGAAGAACGTCTGCTGCTGTAACTAATACTCTAATGTCTGTGTTGATTGGTAGGATTACTCGATTGTCTACATCTAGAAGTCGGAATTGTTTTTCTAATTTCGTTGATTGGAATTATGTATGAATCAAATTCTGTGGGGACGAAATCCGAGTATTCATAACTTCAGTATCATTGATGGCCAATTACTTTTAGAGTTACGGAGGGTTGATTGATTTCATCAATTAAATAGAGAAGACGTAAGGATGGTAGTGCGATGAAAATTAATATAATTACTGGTAGGATCGTTCAGATACTTTCTAGGATTTGACCCTCTAATCAATAGCGATTGATGAATGTGTTAAATATAATAGAGATTAGCAGATAGCCTACAAGTACTGTAATTATTATAATAATAAGTATGGCATGATTGTGAAAGAAGGTTATTTGTTGCATGATTGGAGATCTAGCATCTTGGAGGCTTAATTGATTTCAGGTAGCCATTTCTAAGAAAGACATAGTGGGTCTTGTTTTCGGGTCTTAGGTCCAATGCACTTCTCTGCCATCTTGGATATTAGACAGTTAAAATAGGAATCTCTGCGTAACTATGTTCGGCGGGGGTTAAATTTTGATATAATTCTAGAGAAGTCGATTGTTGATCAGGAAATAGAATGGGACGTGAGCTGGCGAAAGCTTCTCATACAATGAATATTAGTAGAAGAACTGCAATTAATGATAAAACGGCCCCCCCCACACTTGATACTGTTTCATGTTATGTATGCGTCTGGATAATCAGAGTATCGTCCGATCTGGATAATCTGATAATCAGATATCAGAGTATTAACAGACCGATATCTTAACACCTCCTTCTTTGATCCGACAGGGGGAGGAGATCCCATTTTATATCAACATCCATTATGATTCTTTGGTCACCCAGAAGTTTATATTTTAATACTACCAGGCTTCGGGATAATTTCTCATATTATTACTCAAGAAAGAGGTAAAAAGGAAACATTTGGTGCCTTAGGCATAATTTATGCAATACTAGCAATTGGGTTTTTAGGATTTATTGTTTGAGATCATCATATATTCACAGTAGGAATAGACGTGGATACACGAGCCTATTTCACAGTATTCACAATAATTATTGCAGTTCCGACAGGAATTAAAGTCTTTAGATGAATTGCAACTCTTCATGGGAAGCAACTTAACTATTCCCCCCCCCCGACGCTTTGAACACTAGGGTTAATTTTCCTATGTACTGTAGGGGGACTAACAGGAGAAATATTAGCTAATTCATCAATAGACATCGTACTACATGATACTATGTCATCGTCCACTTTCTCCATAGGAGCAGTACTTGCAATTATAGCAGGAATTATCCACTGATTTCCTCTTTTTAGAGGGGCGTCCCTTAACCCCCACTGACTAAAAATCCAATTTATTATAATATTTCTAGGGGTAAACATCACATTTTGTTCCTCAACATTTCTTAGGAATAAGAGGTATACCTGAACGATACTTTGATTATCCAGACGCATACATAACATGAAACATAGCATCAAGCAGTGTTCGATTTGTGCAATTTCCAGAGATGGGGAAGAATTAGTGAGATATGTATTTTACGGTATTTTGGGATCGTCTATACCCCAGATTAGAGGTATATATCTGCAAACAGTACCAGAGAAGATTTTTGCAGAGAGGGGGATAATCCCAACCATCCCCCGCTACAAATCGAACACTGGTATCAAGTGTGGGGGGTCTGTTTTATCATTAATTGCAGTTCTTCTACTAATATTCATTGTATGAGAAGCTTTCGCCAGCTCACGTCCCATTCTATTTGCTGATCAACAATCGACTTCTCTAGAATTATATCAAAATTTAACCCCCGCCGAACATAGTTACGCAGAGATTCTTATTTTAACTGTCTAATATCCAAGATGGCAGATAAGTGCACTGGACCTAAGACCCGAAAACAAGACCCACTATGTCTTTCTTAGAAATGGCTACCTGAAATCAATTAAGCCTCCAAGATGCTACATCTCTAATCATCCGTCAGTATGGTGAACCCTTTATATCTATTTACGGTATATACACTTTCTGTGTAAACTGCGTCCTAAATTTCCCAGGCTTTTTATTCTCCTTCGATCTATATTTCCAAGGATATTGATGAGAGCAGACAAAAGAGAATTAACAAGAAAGAAATGAAACTGGCTAAGACATTGTACATGGATAAATTGAATATTGCAGGACGCAATTGAAATCAGTGATGAAGGAGAAAATAAGAAAGAATAGGAAAAATTAGACTTTCGGCATTTTTGCGTGATTCGTCCCTACCACTATTCGAACGTCTTCATTCTTTACTGTTACAGATATGTTTACTTTCGCTCTTATTGTTGTGTACATATATAAGCGATGTAACTACATTTGAACAGCTAGGACCTTGCAAACTTTCAGGAGTACTCACCACATCACTATCTTGTGTGACCAAACTCTCCTGCTTCCTCTTGAAATAATGGGACAATGTTACTTGTCGAGGCATTGTTAACGTCTTCATAAACACTGAACGAAAAAGGACAGTATGTATAGGAACACGAACAGAAACAACCACAACTTCCTAGAAAAAAAAACGTGAAATATAACGCACTAGCTAAACTTCGGAATGTGGAAATCACGCATACACAACATTTTCACACTACATGTTCCTCCACACTACATCAATGTGGAAATCAACAATCAAACGACATTTACGTAGTGCAGCAAAATTACTCCAAAAGAGGTGATACCACATTTCGTCCAACGAAATTTTGTCCACGCGACATTTCGTCCACAAATATTTCGTCCACAGACATTTCGTCCAGAGACAATTCGTCCACTTGAATTTTCGTCCGCAAGACATTTCGTCCAACAGATTTTTCGTCCACAAGACATTTCGTCCAACAGATTTTTCGTCCACGAGACAT
This sequence comes from Lepisma saccharinum, assembly GCA_022664845.1. Taxonomy (NCBI): domain Eukaryota; kingdom Metazoa; phylum Arthropoda; class Insecta; order Zygentoma; family Lepismatidae; genus Lepisma; species Lepisma saccharinum. Next base: position 401 of record JAGDQP010025357.1, on the reverse strand, counting down.
TTCGACAATCGACTTTTGGTCCAACGGATTTTTCGTCCACAGGACATTTCGTCCAATCGACTTTTGGTCCAACGGATTTCTCGTCCACAAGACATTTCGTTCAATCGACTTTTGGTCCAACAGATTTTTCGTCCACAAGACATTTCGTCCAACCGACTTTTGGTCCAACGGAT
>JAGDQP010025356.1:0-26999 GCA_022664845.1 Lepisma saccharinum | reverse complement strand
AGATGTAAGCTGAAACTAAATACTAAACTAGAGAGAAAGAAGCTTATCAGAGGAAAACCGTCAGTTTTAGATCTGGAAAATCTTGGAAAACACAGACAGACATTCGAGATAGAACTAAGCAACAGATTCAGCGCCTTGGAAGAGTTAGAGGATGAAGAAGACATCGATAGCAGAAATAAAATACTGACTGAGATAATAAGAAAAACAGCCAAGGAGATAGCAGGTACCAGAAAGAAAAAAGAGAGCAAAATCTCAGAAGAAACTAAGCTCTTGATGAAGAAAAGAAGGGAAATGAAAGAAGAGGAAAATTGCATAAAGAGGATTGAGTACATAGAACTAAATAAAACCGTAAGAAAGAAAATAAGAGAGGATGTACGAAGATATAACGAAAATCTTGTTAAAAATACAATCGAGGAAAACAAGAGCCTGAAGAAAGCCAAACAGCAGCTCATGATAGGGAAAAAGCAAATAATTGCAGTTAAGAGACCAGACGTGACCGTAACACGAAATAAAGATGAAATTATAAACATATTTGAAATGTTCTACAGAGAATTGTACTACTGCGAAGGGGAGCTAGGAAATGAAGATTCAGAAGAAATTGATGTTGATGTCCCAGACGTAATGAAAGAAGAAGTGGATAAAGTACTTCGAGGGATGAAGAACGGAAAATCACCAGGAGAAGATGGACTCACAGCAGAGATGTTTAAATGGGGAGGTGAAAAGATGAAAGAGGAAGTTGCTAAATTATTCTCGATGTGCTTGAGGAAGAGAGAAATACCCAGAAGTTGGAACAATGCCGTTATCATTTTGTTGTACAAGAAAGGGGACAAACAACGCATCGAGATCTACCGACCAATTAGTTTACTGTCAGTCCTATACAAAATGTTCACCAAAGTTATTTTGAATCGTATTGAACGAGACTTGGATTTTAATCAGGGAAGGGAACAAGCCGGATTTCGTCGTGGATTTAGCACAATGGACCACATACAAACATTGAATGAAGTTATGGAAAGGACTAATGAATATGAACTTCCACTATGTTTGGGATTCATAGATTTTGAAAAGGCTTTCGATTCGGTCTCCTTGTCAGCAGTACTTAAATCACTTGAACATCAAGGCATCGAAAGTGCATACATCAAGTTACTGCGAAACATTTACTCGACTGCCACTTCTGTCATTAGGCTGCATCAAGACAGTGAAAAATTTAAAGTTGGAAAAGGGGTAAGGTAAGGAGATTCAATTTCTCCGAAACTGTTTTGTGCGGTCCTGGAGAGAGTGTTCCAGAATTTAAACTGGGATGAAGTTGGAATTAAAATTAATGGCGAATATCTTCATCATTTACGGTTCGCTGATGATATAGTCCTGTTTGCTTCAAGTGCAGAAGAACTACAAACCAGAATGGAAGAACTGAGTAACGAGAGTTCGAAAATCGGCCTTAAAATGAACTTAAGTAAAACAAAAGTAATGTACAACCAACATGCTGCAAAGAAGGAAGTGAAGATTAACGGAGAGACAATAGGCATAGTTGATGAGTATGTTTACCTAGGCCAGCTTAAAACATCGAATGCAAAGTTGACTGATGAAATAAATAGAAGATGTAAAATGGCGTGGAGTTCTTTTGGAAGACTACACTTTATTTTCAAAAGCAAACTTCCAATGTGTCTGAAGCGTAAAGTTTATAATCAATGTGTCTTACCTGTAATGATGTACGGGTGCGAAACTTGGACATTGAATGCGCAAACGACTCAAAGATTGAGAGTCACACAAAGAGCAATGGAGAGGTGCATGCTAGGAATAACCAGGAGGGACAGGAAGAGAAATGAATGGATTCGCGCACAAACAAAGGTAGAGGATGTAATCAAGACTGCGAAGAAGATGAAGTGGAGATGGGCCGGTCACATAGCTAGACGAACAGATGGAAGGTGGACGACAAATGTACTACAGTGGATTCCTAGAGAAAAGAAACGACCGAGACGACGTCCAAATGTAAGATGGGTAGATGAAATCAAGCGTTTTTCAGGAGCTACATGGATGAGGATATCAGCAGACCGAGATATGTGGAAAGAAAAGGGGGAGGCCTTCATCCAGCAGTGGATAGAAAACGGCTGAATATGATGATGATGATGATATATATATATATATATATATATATATAACTAGTACAAAGGAGAGTCGGGAAGGCAATTTAAGGTAAATTTTAGACAAATGAAGGAGAAAAAAGGATTACTTACAGCTTACTAACGCACTAGATCACACATATTCACACACAAAAAAGTCACTATATTTCGTGAGTACTGAAAAAACAAGCCTGAAAGAAAAATATTGGTTTAAAGGTATTCTTTTTAGTACAATACGCCTGTATCAAAACTGAATCAGTGAGATGCAAAAGGAAAATATTCCACATTTTGGACATTTCAAACTGAGATAGCCCTTTTGCTCCTTACACTTGTCCCCACCCACTGTCTAAAAATGGAAAAGATTCCTTCACTTTTAGCCTATTAAACTGAGGTGTTTAATCGATCCGACTTCCACATAAGCAAGTTCAATTATTTCGTTTATACATTGTCTACATTGATGGACTGGAAAGTGATATTTTCTACTTTTACAAGGGTCGCGGTGATGTAACTCTGCCAACAACTCCTTCATACAACCTTGGCAGACAGGATGATTCCGAGTGACTGAATGTGTAAGTGGCACACACAACAGAAAATTTACTTTTGCTGGACAAAAAGGTTGCCTTTTTCAAGTCACAGTGTGAAACACTTGTACTTTTTCTAATGTTTAATGTTTATGTTAGTTTTCTAGCATTGGAAAAATTGCATTATATTGTAACAGTTGGGATTTTGTAGTATTTACATGTTTAAATTTTGTAATGTATCAAAAATACAAAGCAATTTACACAATGTTAAATTGTAATAGTTAAAAACATATAACATTTGTAGCATTATATAAGTATACAAGTAATATGTACCACATTGAAATTAATAAAAATAAATAACTTTTCTAACATTTTATCCCATTATATAGCAATTCTGAACAAAAAAATAAAAATACTATTCTCCAACAATCAAATGAGATGCAAAAGGAAAACATTCCAAGCACTTTCAACATTAATTACGGCATAATTAAGACTCCCTCGTACTGGAAAGTAGGTGGAGAACATGCAGCAAAACTAGTAAATTGGGTTTCCTAAATACCACCCAATTTTTTTGATACGCAGTTTTTTTCTGTTTTTCTCAAAATCACTCGAAGTGGAATGGCTTATCCATCTCACCAATTCAATTAGGCTCAGTAAACAAATAATAATTTCAGACTTTAAGATAAACGGAAATACATCAGATTAATGACACTTACAAGGAGCGAAGAAGTATATGTGGGAATGATGAAGCATTTCTTGCAACACTCTGGGTGAAACCTTGTGAGGGGTCGGGGTCGTTAATATTTTTTGTCTGCACTGCACATGATGAAGTTACAATAACACACGATGAAGGTTCCACTAATATATAATGCCACACTAGCTAACAGTCTCTAATCATAAGATCCTTGAGCTATGATCATAAACTTACATCTGAGTTAACACAACTCTGTGAGCTTCCGATGATATTTCTTCGCAATGTCAGTCAAACTCCCTGACCGCGCATGGGGACTGCTCACATGTACTACCAATATGGCTATCGGGAGTCACTTCTCCAAATGTGTAGTCTGTAGCTGAACACTGCCCGGGATACTGTACCTCGATTTGGTAATAAGTATAAACAGTGCTGGATATGAAACTTTTTTACTCCAAGAAAGCAGAATTTTTTTCCCCATGGGAACTTCAGGTCGAAAAAGGGGTATGGGAATAAACGAAATATTTCCCTATGGGAACTGCGTATTGCAAAACAATAATGAAAACGCAGAAAAAAGTCACTCCCTATTTCCGGGCGAGTTATGTTTCTCCTGCTAACTTGATTTTTCCAGTGTCTGGAGGACAAAATTGAAGCATCGTTCTGATTTGTTCTATATTCGTTCCAAGAAGCACGAAGAGAAGATTTCTTGCCAATTTCTTCCTCAAGTGCATGTTTAAGGGGTGAAAAGTGAGAGAATATTTCGCACATTTTCCGCAGGAACTACTCAGGGTTGAAAGTTCTTTGATCTCTCTGTATAAATAGGACAGAAGTTTCCCATCACTGACTGTTAATCATTCTTGAACTGACACTTACTTACTCGTCTGCTCCACGTGGAAAACAGGTTTACAGTATTTCTGAGTGTTTTTCAAAGAATTTCAACACGTGGCGACAACAAACAACCGTTGTTTGCTGTATTCACTCTGGAAGATCGCGATCTCCACGTTCCCCCTAGACACATATTTAAGTTTACTGCGGAAAACGGTGATCCTCTGCGTTTCCTCCATTTCCAGCAGTGAATATGGTATCATTGGCATCTCTCTTGGAAAGTAATTAAAGAAAATACTTCTGAACACGTGACTGTAACGAACCAAGACTTCTTACGTATATGGCCTGCTCAACAAACTAACTGCATGATATAATATTTAATAATAGGAGTAAGTATTAAAAGTTTGACATAAAATATTAGAAAAGATAAAAAAAATATAATTTTAATCAGTTCCGATATAACGTTGATTCATACACTTCACAGAACTAAACGTTCCAAAAGGTTAACTTACTGCCATCTGTTATTCACTTCACAATAACGAAAAATGTCTTTCTTCCTGCTTTACTGTAATAATAATAATAATAATAATTACTTTCTTCCTTCATTACATATACGAATGATCATCATGCATTTTTATTAACAAGAAGCAAAACAAACACGTGGATAGGCAACCACAAAATTTCGTACAATAAAAATAGATTAGTACAAAATATTTTGCCAGGACGTAGAGGCATAACAAGATATACTTGGGATACCAAAAGTGTATCTTGGGTATATTGCGGTTTTGACAAGATACATACCAATTTAAGGATACGTGCACTTACAGGATAGGTGTTTCCAATTACAAGTGGGATATTATGAGATACCTCCGTTGTCGCCTACTCTTTTTGTTCATTTACTTCATTTACTTTACATGAGTAGATTTACGGTGAATAAAATAAGTTCTCAATATGAAAAAAAAAAATACTTTTTTGAATACATTTCACCAAACCCGAATTTAAAGGAAATTTTCCATTAAAAGTTTTCATCGGCCATTTTTTTTTATGAATCTGAAGATAAATTTCATACTTAGACACATCTTGAACCTTCCAGAAGTTTTGGACCCCACGAAACCGAGTTCAAATATCTGCCTACCCTTAAACTCACCTGGAGTTCGTTAAATTGAGTTGCTCACAGAAGACTGTATTTTAAATACTCAACGTACATTGCTGAATTCCGAGAAAACGTACGCATCATACATCTTATTTATGCTACTTTACGTTTAGTTATGTTAAATGAATACATAAAAAAAAAAGTACGCACCTTTTTGTCCGAAAGTGTACTTGTACGCTTGAATATCTTCATTTGTCACTCTACTCGATGTTTTATTCCGTCTTAGTATGATCTCAAAAATCTGGTAGTCATTGCATTTCAAAACCAGTTCAGGAAGGTAGGGCAGTCTAGCGAAAAACACATACCTATGGGTACAAAAAAGATAACTATTTTTCGTGACACAAAAAGATAGAGTAGTGTTTAAATCATAGGAAGAAAAAAAAAATGCAATACAAAAATATTGGGGTTCTTTTTTATTTTCCCAAGAAGACAGTACAGTATTTGAGAAGCCATCAAAATGGCTTCGTAATCCGAGCATAAAAAGTGAAGCGCTGTCATACTTTTAGATTCCTTGCTAGCAAAGCTATAGAAAAAGGGACCTGATAATCCCGTTCAGTCCATGTCAGCCAAGAATGTTCTAATAGAGGATATGCGATTTTGTCAAGAACATGAAGCCAAACGTCACAGCTTAGTCCCGCTCAGTTAGCCAACTTACTCCAATCAAAATGTTTTCGGAAAACAAAGATGACAACAAGCTCTCTAATTGTTCGCTAACCAATTAGGTACATCGCCTTGGTTGACGCTCAGTTGTCTTCTGGCTTCATTCTTTCTCTGCGCATGAGATAGCTACAAGCAAATCCTCTATGAGAACATCCTTGGTGTCAACTAATTAAATCTCAGGAACCATAAGGCGTTGTTGGAAAGGTCTTGACTAGACTAGTTCAGAGCCGCCGGAACAAACTTGATTGGTGCAGAGTCAGCGTTGCCAACCAATAGTTTTTAAAAATCAATTTTTGAAATTCCATCCAGTCATACCTATCTGCACCAAAATTGGCACACACATTATTAGATAGAAGACAAAAAAAATCTCTGGGTGACATAGTCCCGAAGCATCGGAGTAGGCAGTGTTGTCAACATATTTTCTATAAAATTAAAGTCTTCAAAATTGTTTTCATTAAGTTAAACTTGGTGTAAATATTATTCGACACAATAGAAAAACATTGTGGGTGTTGTTGTCCACAAGCACCCCGTTGTCAGTGTTGCAAACTCATGTCCAAAAATATAATTTTGAACTAGAAGATGTAAATGAGTGATTGTGGTGCTGGAGAGGTTTGATCAGCTCAGAGCTGCGGGTACCGTTATGATCACTGTTGCCAACTATTTTTAAAAAAATCAACATTCATTTTTTCAATTTGCTTTCATAATGCTAGACTTAACATTATTTGAGACAACAGAAAGTACTGTGGGTTTGCCCGATAAGTACTCAAGTTGTCAGTGCTGCGAACCTATTGTAAAAAATGAATGGTTGTGCGCCTGAGATGCTATCAAGGGCATAGAGATTGATAGAATCGCAGTGCTAACTTGTTTACTTAAAATATCTTTGTCTTGATTTATCATCCCTTTACTCTGATAATGGCATTTTAAATAAAAATGGCAACACTTACTAAAATCACTAAAATGTCAATAGTACATAAGCTGATAAACACCTTTATCACAATCGCTGTATACCGCCCATACAATTCATTTTATCTTATCACTACGCTAGACACGCCAACAGCAATACATAGCCGCTGACATAAAGTCTTGACGAAGGATTAACTCTGATTCTACGTTTTATTATGGTTCTGAAGCACATCTGCTTTCACTTCTCCAGTTTCTGTTCCTTGGCTTTGATGACGATAATTCAAAGCCATTGAAAATTCGATTATTATTAATTATATTCTTCCGCCATCACTCACTAAACAGTTTCCCTTAACACATTCGATGGGTATCAACCGGACGCGAAGCAGTTCAGCAATCAGAATTTAAGCTGTTCTAATGTTAACGTATTCTACACACGACTCTGTGATACCTTCATTCTACAATACCACTGAAGATGAGGACCTACCTAGAAATATCTAGTGACTTTTTATAATAATCTTGAAGTCATAATGCCTATGTAAATATGAAACTAAACTGTAAATAATTATGTATAACCATGAAGTGCAAGCAGGCTGTACACTTTAAAACGTGTAACTTGTACTTACAAATATTTAACCTCCGTTGTTTTTGTGAAACATGTGTTATATTTCAAATTCAACTGCCTTCTTCTCTTTCTCTGTCTTTAATACTTGTCTTCTCTACATATCGTTCCATCTTCCTTCTTTATCTTCATATGTTTTACGTATTGATTTTGAAGAAGAATCTATTGTGATTTGAAACGTATAACCTGTAACCTCACTTGCTCATGTGTGTGCAGATTCATTATATCACCTGACAAATAAGCTACAAATATTATAATTACGTACATTTGAACAATTGATATTTTCATTGTATATATGTTGTTGTTGTTTAGATAGGATATTGACGCAGAAGCTTATGTATTCTATACAAATTAATAGAGAAATCTGGGGCAAGACAAAGATAAAACGCTATGTCCGTGTATAAATATGTTTAAAACTGACTGCACTATAACGTAAATATGAGTATATGTGTGCGCATGTTTATGACCATGTGATTGGTCGTTGATTACAGACGTATATTCTTCAATGAGTTAGTGACCAGGGACCTGTTTCACGAAAGTACCTGGCAACTTTTCACTCTTCATTTTGTATTTCCGGAGAACTGTCTCAAGAGCGCTAACCTCCCATAACAAATTCCTGTTCTCATTCAGTCACTTTAGTCCGGCAGCCGAGGGGTCATATGTATGTATATATGTGTGTACTGTGTTGTGTAGTGTCTTATCAAATTTTCTATCGTGCCCTGTTAAGTGTTGTTGCAGTATGCCTCGTCCTACGTGGTAATACGGCGAAATTCACCCAGACGATACAGCTGACCAGATCCCCTTCCTCCAAAACTCAGTTCTACGTATTATATAATTTGAAAATCCAGTTATGCTGCACTACACTTTATTTCTGCATCATATGGGCGGCTTGCATGTTTTATTGTAAGTATTTTCTGATCACCTTCAAATTATACTATTACTCTATCGATACAAGGTGCTCTACAAATATGGTTATTTATACGTTTTTATTTTTTCATGTGTCTTTGCAAATATGCAAGCGTAGTATTAGTATTTCTCCTGTTAAAGGTTAATTCACCATCAACGACCTTTTCAATATAGATATGGTGAATCTGTACTGTAACAAGTTGGCAATCATGAGCGCAATGCGAGACAACCCTTCATCCCTCGGGCTCAATCTACTCGCTGTCCATTTTCCCCCACCCACTCCACTTCCCCTCCCCTGCTTCCCACGCAGGAACCGTTACAAGAGTGGTCAAGGCAACTGCACGTTTTTTTCAACAGGTGTTATACTGTCGAGTCAACCACCACTACCCCTTCTTTCTCCCCCTTGTTCTCTCGCTAGCTTTCTTCTTTCGTTTCTTTCTCTTGTCTGTTCTGCATGAAAGGAACTACATGTAAAGTTGCAGGTTTCAAACCTTTTCCTTATCCACGATCACTTAACTCCAACAGTGCTAATAAAATGTCAATTCCTGAAGCAACTAGCAGAAACGATTTTCACCATGCAGAAAGCACGAACAGACTGCCGGATATAACAGTGTTGTCAAAATTAAACTCTTTAAAAATAGCGCATGCAAATGTTCGTTTGTTACCATCGAAAACGGACGAAGTACAAATGAGCATTATCGCACAACAGATCGGCGTATTTATAGTGACGGAATTGTGGCTTCATCAATCATTAGCTTCCGACCTGTTTCATATGAATGGTTATACAATAATTCGAAACGACAGAAATAGCAGAAAAGGTGGAGGAATTCTTATTTTCGCTAGAGATGATCTTAAGGTGCATATATATGTGGTCAAAGTGTGTATGAATGTGGTGATCAAATTAAATTTCTTGGCGTTATTTTAGGGTTAATTATTTTACTGGATTTTACAGGGCTCCTGACGTATCATATACCAAGTTATCGATATTAAATGAGGTGATCACTAATCTCTACCCAATTCATGTACAGAAAAGACACAGTGATTGGATGACAATGCTACGAACTATTTTATTCGAAGTATTGGCCATCGCTAGCGATACATTTCTGCCATCGTTCCGGCAATGTGTGGATACCGGACCAAAAAAACTGTGCCTCTTGTGCTGCAAACCACTCATCAAGCCATTTTCGTAAGATGTGAAGCGCTGCTCAGCAAGTGTGTGTCTAATGGATGCAAATAAGTGAAAATCGGAAGGCGCCAAGTCTGGTGAGTAAGACGCATGTGGAAGGATTTCCCAGCCAAATGTCGCAATAGTTTCCTTGACCGGTTTTGCTGTGTGGGAGGGTGAATTATCGTGAAGCACAATCACTTTATGTTGTCTTTGGTCATATTCTGGTCGTTTTTCACGCAAAGCTTGATGCACATCGATCATTTGTTGTCGGTAACGTTGGGTATTAACGGTTTCGCCAGGTTTCAGCAGTTCATAATATATCACTCCCTTCTGATCCCACCAAACACAAAGCATTGTCTTGCGTCCATAGCGATTTGGTCTTGCAGTCGATGTCGCCGGTTCTCCTGGAGTTACCCATGATCTTTTACGCTTAGGATTCTCGAAATAGATCTACTTTTCGTCACCAGTCACAATTCGATGGAGAAATGATTTCCTTTTGTACCTGGCGAGCAGAATTTCGCAAGTGATTTTTCGGTTTCCCTGCTGTCGTTCAGTCAATGCATGTGGTAGTTCAAAGTTATGAATAACGAAAATACTTAATACCAAAATTTTGGGTGTGTTTCTTGACATTATCCGGTCTGGTAATACAGCATAATGCGTTGAAAAGTGCTGTTCATGGCGGACTATATCTTGAATTGTAGGAGTTGCCCAAGGGTGACAAAATGTTATCAGCCGTTTTCATCTTAAATAGTTACTTCGAAGTTACTAACGATAAAAAATACTTAATAACCTTCAGTCATATGGCACAATGCATTAAGCATTGATGGTATCGGCAGACGCCATCTTGAATTGTGGGAGTTGCCCAATGGTGACAAGGTGTCATAATCCATTTTCGCCTTAAATAGACCCTAATTTTATATATATATATATATAGATATAAAAAAAACTTTATACAGAAATATTGGGTTCAGGTCAAAAGCTCATTTTTTAACATTTTGTGCAAGGAGTATGATTATACAAGACAATATTCAATTGTTAGTGGACTTTTGAAACCCAAAGGTAGATAAAATGACAGTAAACAAAGATCGTGGCAGGAGGTTAGCGCTTTTGAGACAACCCTCAGGACATGATGCAAACTGAAGAGTGAAAAGTTGCAAAGTACTTTCGTGAAACAGGCTCCACTATATAAAGGCATGAGAGCCCACGTAAAATCCCTTCTTGTTGAACTTCACGTGAGTCTAGATTTTATTGGAGCAGCTTTGGATTTTATTTCTTATAATTAGTTGTTATCGTGTTGCTCTACGAGTATCTAGAGAACAGAGAAAGCGAATTCAGCAATTACTCCAAAAATCACATTATCTAGCCCCGAGCAGATCAACTCTACACGCTTTAACAGCCACTTCTCAAAGCCAGGCGATAGTAACAAAGAAAAGGAGGAAGGTGAACCTTACAAACAAAAATAATGATGCCAAATACACTAAAGTACATAGTGTACAATTTAAACTGTATAAGAAAATGATTACATATAGGGATGTACCGATACCACTTTTCCATCGATACTGAAGAGGCCGATACCGATACTTTCGGACACATTTCCTATATATTATAAGACTTTTTCAAAATAATGAATTTATCATTGTAATAATATATATTAGATATAAGGCCAAAATTTCACATACAAAAATATAAAGCAGAATTTCGTATTACGTTAGACACAGAAAATATATATTATCAAATTGAGTACTGAACTGTCCTTTGTACTCCTGGGCACTTTGGGAGATGAAGGCGGCTAAGCGTGGTACTGACCAGTGACCACCCACTTCACCTTATGCCATAGGTCGAGAATACGTGGAGTCCCCTATGCGCCGTTCCCGGCGCGTGCGCATTGTACAAGAAACACCGTTACCTTTTCTAATATGTAAGTAAAGACTAAAGGGAAAATACTGACAAAGTGAGCGTAGAGTGGTTCACTTGGAAAGCATTTTGTTCCTAATCGAAACCTCTGACTCGTTTGAGATCCGAAATTCGAATCCCGGGTGTGCCTTCCTGACTGAAGTTCCCTTTGGCTTTTCTTCAGTTACAACTACTTCTTTCTAACATGAGCTACTATTTTGGCATGGACGGACTAAAAATATAATTTGAGTAGTGCAAATCAAAGGCGTACATATGCGTACATATGTATAAAGAAATCGATTATACCATCGATAATCATTTATTCGAATTTCAAGTCTAAAGAGACCCATGAAAGATGAATGTCACTGTTGTTAATATTAAACAAATTAAAAATAATTCGGAAAATGTATCGGTGTCCATTTTCCGATACCGATACTCCAAAAAGTGGCCGATATCACCGATACCGATATATCGGTACATCCCTAATTACATACAGAGATCCTTCAAACTAGGCTCTACAGCCTTAGCAGAGAAATTAGAAGAAAAGGCATCTTAAAGTTTCAGTGTTGTCTGATGGTGGAATAATATACCTGCAGTCTAACTGAAGAATATTTTCATTTCTGTTGAGGCAGTCTAACTGAATTTCCTTTATCACATGGCGTTAATAATGCTTCGAAATTTATTCACTTTCCTCATAGAAAATCAACTTAAGTCGCTGGTATTAACTACAAAGTTCGTTTTGTAGTGACAGTTCTAAACAGAAAAAATAAAGGACGTTTGAGTAACTTAACATTACACTAGTTACTTCGTGCTTTTTCACTAGTTTTCACGATGTGTGTGGATCCAAGATTGTAATTACGTGACTGGAACCACACGTTATTCTTACCTTGTTCTTCAAGAGCGTCTCGCGTAGCAACAATAAAACCTGCACTTACACTACCCAAAACTCTAGACAAAAGCCAGTCTGCCTCGGAAGCCGTGTGGGCTAGGACGCTAGGCCGCGATTCATGAGCTTGCGGGTTAGAATACCCTCTGTGGCATAGATGTTTGTGGATTTTAAACTCATAGCATTCATATTATCGTGACGGGCCGAAGTCCACAGCTATTGAAATAACCCATATAAAATAAAGTTTACGAAGCTTTTTCTAGACAAAAGCCTCCACAAGATACGAGTTTTTAATGTGCACGCATATTCTGGCAGTGGCGTGTAAAAGGTCAAACTACCAATGTAAAGATTAGTACATAGGTATGACTAAACGTAATCTTAAAACCCTTGTAACGGAATATTTAAGGGACTCCAAAATTAAGCAATCTGTGTCAAGGCTTTTTCAACATCTTACTTCTGATATCAAGTTAACTGAATGCCCTACAGGCCTACAGAATGAATAGTTGATAAGGGTATAAATATTTACAAAAGAACAACCAACATACAATTTGTATAAGGGAGAATCTAAATACGGGTTAGACACCACTCTTAAATAAAATCAAATAACAGTTTTACTGTTCAAGTAAGTCATAAACATACGAGACGTGTCCGGAAAGTAAGTTTCCCAACGTTCTGTTTCTTTTGTACAAGTGCGAGGTGGCAACACTGAAGTCGACCTTGAGTCGTGAGCTTTCAGCACTGTCTATGTGGTAGTGCGAGAGCTGGGGCATTGCGGAAGTGAGACGTGTTTGAAATGGCAATGCCGATTAAAAATCCAGCCAGAAGGGTATTATTCTCTCTTGGTCGACTTCTCGCCTCCTAGGACAACAATTACTGCAGAAAGATATTGTGTGGCACTGCCCACGGCTTCGACGGACGATTCAAAACAAAAAGAGGAGACTTTTGACATGCAATGTCTGCATTCTTCACAACGCCAGGAGCCATACTGCAAGGTCACCACCATCATCTGAAAGAAGTCAAGTGGGATGTTTCGAACCATCCGCCCTACAGTCCGGATCTCGCACCTAGCGATTACATGTTTCTCCATATGAAGAAATATCTCAGTGGCCAAAGGGTCGACAACGACGAAGCGGTTAAACAAGAGGTCCAAAGTGGTTCCACAAGAAAGCGAAACATTTTTTATGATGGCTACCATTGGCACTCCATGATGGAAGATACTAAAGAAATGCCACACAGGGCGAGAGCTCCTGTGCAAGCATCAGATTCTCCCACAATGAATTAGCATTTTCCACCTTTCTTAAAATAAATAAATAAGTAAAACGCTGATCAATGTCCAGAAAGCAGGAAAGAAGACAAGGAACAATACGGTGATCGGAAACAAATTTGCACTTCGCTTAAACGTCTATTTTCAAACAGTAGGTACACAAAATCTAAAAGAATGCAAAAGTTACATTACCATGCCTTTAGGAACTGAAAAAACGACGACGAAACCAGTTTCATGTAGGCCTGAGGGTATGGTGCAGCCATTACAACGCAGGATTCAACCAACTCTGGGTACTTGCTTAATATTCTCCAACAGATCACGCCTCCCCAGTCATGGCCCATTAAGATGCACTTGCTTCGACCTGGAATAATAATCACGAAGACTGCAATGCCAGAAGTCTAATAAGATTCAATTTTATCTTAAGGTCTTTAAAACAACAACACAATACCTTTTAGAACAGGAAAAAAAGGGTTAATGGCATCTTTGCTTTATATATTTAATTTACATTGATACGACATATTTGACTATCACACGTCTGACGAATGAAGTCTTCTGCGAGCGTGTCTTCTAGAGAAACAGATGTGGAATTCGTACATCTAGTCTAGATACTATTCCGGTATTTACCGACGAGGAGCCTTTAGAAACCTTCAGTGAAAAGGGCGGCGGGAGCAGAATTCAAACTAGCGCCCCTTTCAAGTGCTGATCTAAGGTCAGTGAACTGCACCACTCAGAGTACTGCAAATTTTATTATATAGGGTGTCGCTGAAATAATAATGCAAACTTCGGAAGGTGATTACATGAAACAAACAAAAAACAAAGAAATTCCGAAATCTGTTTAGTTTCGTTGCTACAGACGCTCAAAGTAACGTCGGCATAGCCACAAAGGATGTCATATATCGAAAAGTAATGGCGCAAGCCGTGTCGGCTTAGCACATCATACTCGAAGTAGTATTACTTTTGTAGTCCGAAAATAAGGTTTCTTTCAATATTACAATAGAGAGTAGCAGCTCTATTGGTGTGAAGTGACACTAGCAGAGTATTTTCCCTATGCTTATCTTACTATGTTATTTGAAAAAAAAAAAAAAATCAACTAAAAATGTCTGAAAACGTTAAATACTTTACTACATTCGGAAACTCTGAACTTCAAAATGCGAGTTCCGACTGCCAGTTGTTCACTGCGAAGAGAGGTAAGTTGACTTCCCAGTTTTCTTTAGGTGAATTGTGGCTTAGGCAGTAGCGCGTCTGACTACGAATCGAAACGGCCCGGGTTCAAATCCCGGCCAGAACGCTGGAGACTTTTCTCGCGGTGTTTCCATGCCTGACGCTCTATCAAATTGAGTACCAGAATGTCTTTGGTACTCCTGGTCACCTTGAGAAGATAAAGGCGATCGAGCGTGAGATTGACCACCCCACCTCACTTCGTACCGTAGCTCGAGTATATGTGGAGTGCTACCTCCACATGCCCCATGGGCTGTTCACGGCGCGTGCGTATCGCACAGTTCACACTGTATTTCTGTAAGTTACATTCGATGCTCCAGGTTGATCACAAACAATACTTGTACTAAAGATGCCTAAAGACCATTAATAAAATTCAATTCTGTACATAAGTAGTACACAGTGTCTGAAAAGTATCTATACAACTTCTGTCTGTCATTACTAGTTAATGATACTACGAAATACTACGGAGTTCTTTACAGGAAAGAACATTTTATAGTTTAATACTTCAGAACACTCGTATCACGCTGCAGAAGAGGCATTTGAGGTGCCTGAGCATTTACAGTTCAAGTTGCACATCACCTCTTCAGTTTAGTAATAATAAAGTATCTTTCACATGTTAAAAGTTCCTGAATTTTTACCATAGGTTTAAAGAATCTTCAACTGTTCCTATGGAAGCTGAATATACGACAAAGAAAGATTCGAATTATCACACGTCATCTCCAGAAGCCACGGGATACAAGTCACATTGTCAAATAAAAAACGTTCGAGGTAATCTTTTATGTATATATAACCTGATATTATGCGAGGTCCAAGGTTTCTTTGTAGAAAATACGAGTCTTGTCTTACATATATTTCGGGTTATATATAAAAGATTATATCAAACTTTTTTAATTTATTTTTTCGTCAATGTCAGTTGTATCCCTTGGTTTCTGGAATCCTCAAATATCGTCTGTTAAGAAGTTTTGGATGAAAGATCAGAACAGTTGTTACTTACTAATAGAGACAGTCGAATTTCGCAACTCGCGAAAATTTTACACACTCAAGAAATTGCATGGAGTAGATACAGAACTGTTGGCATTTTGTGAAAATGTTCTTTTTAACTCACGAATTCTAAGCTCTACTCAAGACATAATACCATTTCTATTCATTCATTCACGCAAATAATGCCTAAACGACCAGAAATCAGAAAAAAATAAAATTCGTCTTCAAAAACCCAACATCGGAATCGTGTAGCAAAGAGAATATTAGAATGTAGTACACTTTATCCCTTATTGATGGCAGCAAATTTGCAAACATGGTTTGCCATCTAGTTGAAAAACTCGAACTACATTATCACAAGGCCATTCATTATGTGGGTTTGGCGGTATTCGCGATGAAAGGCTTTGTGAAAACAAATCTAACACGCGAAATAACACGCTACCAAAAATCTCGCTAGCAGGCAGAGCAAAGGAAAGTTTCACATGCAGACTGTGAGAAATTGTTTTCAAAGTTTTCCTGTGTGCTGGCCAACAATGGAACAAATCTGACCATGACAAATTTGGAGCTGCTTTCATCACATGTCTACGTAAATTCAGCTGAATGATTGAGAAATAAATTCTTTCATAGCTGTACATGGGGTTATGAAAATTTTGATACTTGTTTTTGCAACTGCGGCAGAAGTAAGTGAAAAACTTGAATAAATAAATATATAATTAACAGTACTACTGTAGCAGATGGTTATTTCAAAAGAAACGCACTTTATCTAAGTTTCTAGCAGGATGCATTAGTACAAGGTTTATGTCTAAGGTTTTAAAATTTCATGGGAAATTTTTAGCTACTCACGAAATTCGACCTTCTACTTTTTTTTAACGTTTTCATTAAACGAAATGTAAACACATTTATTCACGAATACTGTCCCTATTAATAAATAAACTTTGTTTATAAGTCGATTCTTGTGTATATATAATGACTACGATTTGAGAGAATTCTTCCTTCGCTAGGAGATTTTACATTAAAAAAGACATCTTCCTCTTGATATCCAAACACAAGACTACTACACTACGATGCTCCATGTTGATCACAAACAGTACTTTGAGCCAAATGCCTGAAGGCCATTAATAACATTCAACTCTATAGATACGTGCCTAATACACAGTGTCCGAAAAGTATCTACACAACATCTGATTGTCATTAATAGTCCATGATACAGTGTAAAAATTCCCGTGTTGTACCATTTTAAAGAGAAGTTTATTAAGTTTTATATGTATATAAATATTTTTTAATCTGTACCAAGTTCATTTGTTTTGTTTGCATTAAGATTTTGTACCAACTTTATAAAAAATTCAGCTAATCCAAAATGAAAGCACAGGAGGTACAGTATGTTGAATAATTTTACTGAAACCAAATCAGACACCCAAGTCCAACCAATTTTAGAACTAATTACAACAGACCTTCCGCATCATGAACAAGCATACAAGCTTGGTTCAAAAACTTTACGGAAACTGAAAGTGCAGAGCATTTAAAGGAACGTCTTTATTCTCGTGATGGAGGAGTTCTCTTGCAGTTCTAAGCGTTAGTTCGACTCTCGTGTCAGAATTAGTTTCACTAAACTATTCAACACACTATGCTTTCTCATGTGCATTTATTTCGGATTAGCTGTGAGAAGAAAAAAATTTCAAAACTTAAAACAACAGGTTAGTGCAAACAAGAAAATTTATACATTAGAAAAAAAACAAAAAAACAACTTAATAAGCTTCTCTGTAAAATGGTACAGCATAGGAATCTTTACACTTTGTCACTGTCCTATTAACAACACACATAAGCTGTACAGGTAATTCTCGGACACCAATGACCTTACTATATCGCAGGAATAGTTCGTATATCACCATTCAGGGTCATTCTAATAATTAATTAACCTAATGTTGACATTTCTAAGCTTAAATTAAGCCTACCTGTTAATTTGGTAAAAACTGGTTAATTTTATATTTTTGGGACATTTTAGTAACTAATGACTTCGGCCCGTTTCGGGTCCATTACTTGTTAAGTCTCTACAATCCACAAACACCCATCCCCAGCCGGAATCTTCGAGTCGTTGGCTTAGTGTCTCAATCCATACGTCTACCAGGTTTATAGTTGTTCTGGTCATGGCCGATACGTATAATTGTTTATAACTGGCCAACTTACACTTTCTAATGTACGAATGCTCACACAAGAAAGTAGCCTTGTAATATTTGTCCTGGTTCTTTTGATAAACTGTGACCTATCACCGTATGTACGAATTATCCTACACATCAACAGGTTGATATAACCACCTCAGGAAACGAACCTATGCCTTTTTTGGTTCCAAGCAGGCTTGCAACTGCGGAAGGAATTCCCACGAAAGAGATAATCACTCCCACAGGAAACACCGATTGAGTCCAAAAACAGCCATAAAGCAGGTTTCGGATTATTATTGCAATATCTACTGTATGGGAATGCCCCGTTAGGATATTCGACCACCACAGGAATTGCACTGTACCTGAAAGGGAAAATTTATCAATAAAAAGCTGCCATTTCAATGAACCAAAGGTATATTTAATGTTCTTCTGATTGTGTGGTAAATGATTGCTCGGGATATTAAAATACATCATACAACTTTCTACAAATGTGTAGTTTCAACTACTCAGAAAAAGAATATCCATTAACGTTAAATTACACGTATGGTAATATATTTTAAACACAATTACAAATGAAAACACACACTGACAAAGTTGATGCGCGGGCGACATCTATTGCGCTTGACCGCAGTGATATTCCAGTTCTGCAAACATACTTCCTCGTAGTTTTTACTTTTGTCCGCATGTGAGCGGTGGATCACCCAGTTACAGATTCTACCTTACACTTCTGTTTACTCACCAAATGCTGTGATGAGTTGAGCAATATCGTCTGCCATTTCTTCAGCTTTGTAAGCACTGGCTTCTGAAGGTTTATCAGATTGTCCATAACCACGAAGATCTACTGCAACAACCCTGAAATTAAATCCTTTGATGTTAATTTGGCAAGAGAAATGTAAAGAGTGTACTGATACCTTCCATGTAAAGCCTATTTTTCCAAAGGTTTACGATTACGAAAAGCGTAGCTACTCAGGACTTTCTTTTTAGGCTATTTCCTAGTTTTTGAAACAATATTATTACGTGAAAAGGATATACGATTTAATGTAGATCACAGAAGAGTTGGAACTGTTCAAGATACATTAACAAATAGGGAAGTTTCAAAACTTCGATTGTGCTACTTATGTTCAGGTTTTCGAATAATAAAAAAGAGAGAAAAAAAAAGTGAAAAAGTCTAAGAATTTAATACAGACTAGTACTAAACCCTGTCCGATATCGTCAAAGAACATTTCTTTATGGTTAAACAAACAAACAAACAAAAAAAAAAAGTACTCTGAAGAGCTCTCGCCGTTATGTATTTTAATGTAAAGAGAGCCTTGTTAAACAATTGACGGCCATTGATGGGGTCGTCAGGTAAAATAGACGGGAAAGTAAGAAACGATAAAGAGAAAAATAATGTCCATTAAAATTATCAGGCAAAAACGTCTGGTGGTGGTGTGGTGATGATAATAATAATAATAGAGCTCTTGTACACGACGTATATTGTGGAAAATTACGTAGATAAATTCCAAATTGCGTTTATTCCATAGACACACTCCATTCACATATTTTTATTACAGTAAATAATCTTAAAACATGTTGACTATGTTGATAAAAACCGTATTCACAATATTTGACTTGATCAAATCAAACTTCATCAGTTGAAATAACAATCCATTTCATAACCATAATGTGTGAACATCATCTCTGTTACCATTGTATGCGTAAAAGAATCGAAAAGTTCTACCTGGATACGTTATTACAAACAAGTTGCACAATATTTCGGACAATGCAATCGAGTTTTTTCAGTGCGCACAAATCTCAATGAATAAAACTTGTTCTCCACCGTAGCATTTTTAAGCACATGCCAATTCTAGAATGTCTGTTTTCGATGTTTTATTGTTTACGGCAGTTGTAACGATAATGTTTCTACTATGTATTATTTTCTTTCTCTCAATGTATTCTTCGGAGAAGGGTTAGGTGGTACAATAGCCATAGGCTGAACTTCGTGCGCTTAAATAAATAATTTTTCAATTTCAATTACTAAATAGTGGTCGTAAGTAAGTTCACTTGTTTCTGAATTCATAGAAATAGCACGATATTGAACTAATGATATGACGCTTGCCGTAATGTAAATTATAGAGAGCAAAAGACGTACTGAAACTAAGGAAGTAACGATGTGACTTACATTACTAATTGTGACATTCTTTGTCAGCTTGACCAGGTCTTCCACGTCATAGTCTGGGATATGGCTGCAATTTAGTATAATGGATCAACCGTGTCTGGAAGGCTTTTATGCCAAATAAGACGTTCTCCCGGTAAATGGCCTATATGGATGAGAAAATGTAACACACCTCTGAGCAATATGCCTCGACACCAATTTTAGGACTATAATATTACGACTGTTTATCACAGCCAACTGATATTTATACATCCAACAGACCTCCATCCAAGAAGTATGAGCTTTGTATCAAAACTCGAGTTCTGAAATTGCTTCGGGGCACACTGCTTAGAAATGGGTCACATTTTCTGGTCCACACCAGCATCTTCTACAGTCTACAACTCTGGAGCTATTTCTCGGGGAAACGTCATATTTTGCATAAAAGATTTCCAAACGGTTGATCCATCATTCCAAATTGGAGCCAAATCGCAGACTATGACCTGGAAACTTTTCCGATATTGGTCGAACTAACAAAGAATTGTAAATTGTAATTGTAAACGAGCATTACGTAAGAGAGCTATTTACCAAAACAATGTTCTTACGCGAATAAGCTCAAGATTGGTTATGCACGTTACTAACGTTTCAATTTAAAATATTAAGTTCAATAATACGCGCAGCAGATCGTCAAAATTATCGAAACAAGTTTATAGTGTTAATCTTACCAATAGTCCTTTGAAAACTCCTTTAATTGATGTCTCCACGAATACCAAAATTCAGGAAAACCATGTAACATTATCATCAATGTATTCTGTTTGTTTCCATTTTCCACGTAATGTAACTTAACGTCCTGGAAAAAAAAAAATATATGCAAGAATGAAGCCAATAGTAACACACAAACTATGTCTTAAACTGGTTAAAATAATTCGAAACTAAGAAACAATTACAGCCATTTCACTACTGGAGTTTTGAACAGCAGAATGAGATTTTAGGTTGGGTTTGCTGCTTTATTCCAGGATTTTTCCTGAGTCACACCAGGCAAATGCCAGAATGGTACCTTCAACTTAGGGCCTGAGCAACTGCTTCCCGCATCATTTTTCATACACTATCCTGGTTTGAGCCAAAGATACCTAAGACCATAAATAAATACGCATTCAAAAACGGGTTTGATGCCTGTGCAACTGAATTCTACAGCTAAAAAAAAAGTCAGTGAGCTTCTTTACGGGAATAGTTACGACACCTATCTAAAAAAAAAGCACTTTCACTTTTCTTGCTAGATAATTTACAGATGCTTATCAGAATAATGGAAACACCTGTAGTTGGCAACACGTCAGATGTATGGGTTGGCAGTGGTGTCGTGGCGACCGCAGCGCCGGACTGCTTATGGTGGTGTGTTAGGTCGGTCTCCATACTACGTCAGGCGTCGTGGAACAGGAGTGTGCAGTGGCTGCAGCAGACGGAGGTAGTGTAAAATGGGAGACCTCTCAGAGTTTCAAAGAGGGCAAATTGTTGGTGCGCAGTTATGTGGAGTGAGTGTGACGGCAGTGGCTAGTGTGTTAGGTGTGTCGCCAGAGACAGTGTCGAAGGTGATGACGGCCTACACAACACACGGGAAAACCACATCGGGGAAGCGGAACAGTGGGCGGAAGAAAAGCATCAGTGACAGGGCACGCCGGGTATTAAAGCGCATTGTCACGCGGAACCGTCGTGCCACTGCGGCGCAAGTGACGGAGGAACTCAATCAGCACCTCCCCCAACCTGTTTCGACAATCACAGTCCGCCGCGAATTACATGACATGAACTTACGGGGTCGTGTTGCACGGGCCAAACCTCTCATCAGGGACCAGAACGCTTTAGCACGCCGCAAATGGTGCCGCGACCATGCAACTTGGAGCGTTGACAACTGGAAACGTGTGGTATGGTCGGATGAGTCACCATTCACCCTATTCCAAACCACGGGCCGTGTTTATGTGTGGAGAACACCCAAAGAAGCGTATGATCTGCAGTGTCTCCGCCCAACTGTGAAACATGGCGGCGGCACGGTGATGCTGTGGGCCGCAATATCATGGTTTTCATTGGGTCCTGTGGTCACACTTCGCGGACGCATCACTGCCAACGATTATGTCGCAATTTTAGGAGACCACTTGCACCCTATGGTCCGGATGTTGTTCCCGGACAATGACGCCATATTCCAGGATGATAATGCACCCATTCACACAGCTGGAGTTGTTGCAGCGTGGTTTGAGGAACATCGGGATGAAGTTCAACACCTCCCCTGGCCCGCCCAATCCCCAGATCTCAACATAATTGAACATCTGTGGTCCATCTTGGAAACACGACTCCGGCGACGATTTCCACCTCCATCCACTCTCACAGAACTGGCCGAGGCCCTGCACGAGGAATGGTGTAATATTCCACTTGCTACCATTCACGACCTCTATGCCTCCATCCCACGTCGCATCAAGGCTGTTCTGAAGGCGAAAGGTGGCCCGACACCATATTAATCTGGTAAGTTGAACTTTCGTTCAGGTGTTTCCATTATTCTGATAAGCATCTGTATATATTTAGTTACACAGGCGTCAAATCTGTTTTTCAGTCAATCTCAATAGTAGCTACTTCTAGTCTTATGCAGTTGAGTTCAAATAGTGCGATTTTTATTGTTTTTCTGATGCGAATCTTATGCAAAATAAAAGGGTAACACACATAATATACTTTGATTCACAGTTGCATCAGAAAAACAATGAAAATCGCGTAATTTTCAGGTACATTGCGTACTATATAAGATAGGAACTATTATCGCTTTTGTGTGCCTAGAAACCATATGCAAATTTTCACACTGACCTATTTTCTTTTGAATTCCGCAACTAGTTTAGTACCTTTTATGGTTATAGGATTGCAAAATGCAGCATCTTGAAGTATTTCCAGGGGTCTATGGCAGTTTAACTGCAGTATTACTTACAAACGTAACCTTTGCATGATGAAATTGGAGGTTGAAGTGCAGTTCGTGACAGCCAAAAATATGAAGAAATTGCATATGAAACGCAATGTTTGCAACGTTTGTGCTAGATAAAACAAAGTTCTGAGTCATGGAAATGAAAATGAGCGAAAAATAAGTGTAACTATTTCGCTCCTTCTCCGTTGAGGACGGACACATGGAGTGTTAAACATGATGTGCATCGCATATAATGGAAAAATATAATCTAACTTACTCTGTATGATAAAAAAAAGATGTAAATCAAGAGAGAAATAAGATCAAAATCAAACCTGAATTTACCCAACCTGTCTTCACTCACCTGACGTCCGTGATTTTGTAGCGAAATGCGTGTCATTCACAACACAAAGTGACACCATATGATAAAATCAAATAGAGTTACGTATTTTCGTAAATCATTATTAAATATGAACTTTTGTACTCATTTTGAGTTGCTCAGTATCGATAGGTGTTTATAGAAACCTCCGTATGAATTATTTGTAACGGAATGAATGGTATAAAGCGTACTACGGTAAAATACCTGGCTGTCATAAACTGCACCCTAGCCAAATTGGATTGTAAAGGCAAGGTGAAACCCATCGACTATGGGCATAGACTTATCCCTTACGCCTTACCTATTTTAGTCTGCGCTAAGGAGCACTTAATTTTGAAGCCTGCCGCTAGAGGACTCTGGCGACAATTTCGCACGTCCTTCCCAGTAGTAGCCAACAAACGGCAGGCTTCAAAATCACATGATTTTACGCAAAAACTCATTTTTTTAGCGCAGACGAAAATACCTATTATTTAGTCTATGCTATGTCCTAAAAATAGCTCTAGATCATCGTTTCTCAACCATTTTTTCATGCCGCGACCCCCGAAAGTACTTTTCTTGTTTATAATAAGCGGATTCGTTTCACATTGTGAGTTGAAGCATTCAAGAGGGTATTGAATACACAAACACCTAGTGACTCCCCTTGCACACAACTCACGACCCGCCGTAACTCAGTGGTAGAGCGTTGGCGTAGCATTCACGAGGCTTGGGTTCGATTCCAGCGACCAACTATTCTGACTGATACCAGGCAAATGCTGGGATGGCATCTTCAACATAGACCCTGGCCGACACCATCCCAAATCCCTTCCCCTCCCCTAACCAGGCCTGAGCCTTAGATGAAGGCATTACATTCAAATTCAAACCTGGAGGGGATCGCGACCCCCACATTGAGAGACCCTGCTCTAGATACATATCTTAAAATTTACATTGCACACACTACTCACGCGCACATTTTTTTTTAAAAAAACATCCAATGTTACCTTCAACCGTATAAATCCATGTTTCCCAAGGGTTTCATCCAATAAGCACTTCGGTGGCTCCGGTCGTTTTCTTACTTTCCAGATAGTAAATGGGTGAAATAAAAATTGAATGAATACATAACAACATACAACTAGACCCCAAAAGATAGCCACTGAGTAAACAAATACAATAGCTGGAATTGATTTTGCAGTTGTCATTTCGTAACCATAAAAGCTTCAAAGAATTGCACACTCATGCACAACACAATTTTGCAGTTGCGGGTGCGGCGCATAGGGAAGTTGTTTTGTTTTTGTTTACAAAACAATCAGGATTGCCAAATGTCAATTACAGTCTTGGTTCAATACTGGCTAGTAAGGTCGAATGTATTTGCGAGTTTGCGATCGCAACACAACTGCAAATCCATTCAGCATTCATTACAAATTGCGGAGACTTTGCTTTTGATGCTAAGGATGAAATGTCAGTTTGGCGTCGGAAACACATGGCGATTAAAATAGTAAATACGGCGGAAGTCGAAGAGGCGCTCGCGCTAGGAATTTGAGAGAGGTAAATGTAAAGATACATGACCGCACCTAACCTTACCTAACCTCCATTTCCCCATGGTCACTAATTTAAGATAATGTACAGAAAATGCAAAAAAAACAATTATTAATAATAAATACGAGCATATGAACATATATTTCGAAAGAAAAAAAAAGAAAAAGTGTTGACCCAAGGGGGGGGGGGGGGTTGAACCCGGGACCTTTCACTCAAGAACCGAACGTCTTGACCATTCGGCCACTTAAAAAAAAAAGGGTGAAACGCACCCTAACCGAATGCGCCACCCAACTGGTTCAACCATCGCCGGCTACGATCTCTTAGCGCCTTCCCACTTCGTACTCGTACAATGTATTGCAGCGAACAAGTTTATTTGATCTTTTCCCCGCTGTGGCGCTACTTACAGGCAATGGACAGTTTGATAAAAAATAACTATCAGCATGTAACTGAATGTAACTTTAACAAGTTTTCTGTACTGTGGTTAAGTAAAAAAGTTTTCATATGAGTCTTTCACGTGCGACATGTGTAGGCAACAGTTTCACAAAAGTCCCTTTCGTTTTATAACGAAATTATGGTGATTAATTTTCCGAAAATCTTGAATTCTTACAGAACTATGCTTAAGAAACGAACATTATGGTAAGAAATAATAATAAAAAAAAAAAAAAATCCCTTAGAGAATACTATCCACTAAGTTGCAGATTAAAATTGTATAAAATTAGTATGCCGCTGAAACAGACGAAATATAATTAAACTTAACATTTTTAGTACACTACAGAATATTCATTGACTTCATTTGGCATAACTTTACGGCAATCACGATGCCTATATCATCGCATTATACTTATTATATATTTCTTTCTCACATATAGGACTATATAGAATGAAATTAACATCTACTACTTTTTTGGGAATTTGAAGCTCGAAAGAGTTCAAGGTACAAATCATGTTGCATGTCATACTAATCCACAATAAATGCGACTCAACTCATATGAACTTGATATACAAACGAAATTCGTCAAATGTTACCTATGTGCGATTCCTCGAAAGAACTAGAATAGAAAGCGTATCACTTTCTGGCCAAGTACGTTTGGGGAACTTTTCTGTTGTATTGCTTCCTTTTTACAATTTCTCTCATATTTGCATATCCTAGTTTGGAAAACCATACATTGTAACTGAGTATTGCGAAGTCATTATTCCCCGCACAGCAGAGAAATATTTTAAAAATATTTCCTGTGCCAAATAAGGAAACATGATATTTTCTGCACCACATATAATTTCTCAAATATACTGTTAAAATATTTCGACAATAGTTTAAAACATAAAAAAGTCCAAAATACTAGTATTTCCCACACACTTTAAAAGCTTCTTTTATCTAATATAACACACAAAAATAATTTTATATATTTATGTAATGTTTTCTTATATTTTCGAAATGTTCAAAGGTTTGCGTTGCATGAAAACAATGGAAATCTTAGAATTTAAGAATATTTCCAAACATCTTAAAATCATATCTGAACATAAAATATTATTTTTCTAGAGTATTCATATATTTTAAAAATATGGCTACTACTAGAAATATACTTTAAAATATTAAAAAAGAAATAAGTGCACATTTTGGAAATGTGACGTATATCATATAAAGAATATAGTATTTCCGGAAATAGTTTTAAATTATTTTAAGAATACTTCTCTGCTTTCAGTATGACGGTTCTTGGTAAGTGAAGAATTCCTTCCTCCCGGAGTACCAATCCGTACAATAATTTACCGGGCAGTAATTAAACGTGTACGTCCCACTTCTCTTGAAAAGAGCGCTGCGGGATGATATAGCTTCTGTGATAACGAGCGAGGACAAAGGCAACCCTACTGCTCACCCTTGGGGTCCTGTATAATACTTCCAAACCAGTAAGCCAGTGAATTCCGGAGACAGAGGTTGGTGGAACGGTAATACTGATAATAGGTCCTCTGAGCCCCGAAATACGGTAAAAACGCACAAAAATCAACAAATAGATGAATGTGTGCAAATGGCGGGAAACGGTCGCAAAGTGCGTGACGAATGTTGAAACACTCGAAAATGGGTGAAAAACACTGTATTT